>OMNM01034726.1:0-11857 GCA_900302745.1 Parablennius parvicornis | reverse complement strand
CTTCTCCCCCCCCTTTTTTTTTTTTTTTTTTTTTAAATAGATATTTCCCCCTCTACATGTAAAAACCCCCCCCTTCATTTACACCTATTGATTAAAAAAAGGACCACGGACCGCATATACGCCTGGTAGAGCTGCTATGAGCCTCTCCAAACATGTAGGGGGCAGTGAATCTAGAATCATGAGTGGCCCAAATGACTTCCTGTTCCTGCTTCAATAAAGACTTGACAGCCATTGTTTTGACCGATGTAACAGAGTGTGTGTGATTGTAAATTCAAACATGTTTGTACAAACGTAAAAACAAGCACTAGATCCATTATCAGAGGAAAATAGTAAACACGGGTGGCACACTGATGACGCAGACGATGCTGATGGCGCATATTGTGACATCACTATCCACCTATCCGCTTTTACATGCAACAGACACGGCTGTTTGTCCAGATCTCCACTGTGGCTCGAGTTTTAAGGAATCATCGAATGAGGTGAGTCGTAGCTGTGTTTATGTGTAAAAGCGAAGCCTAAATGCAGAGGAATGTCACTGATTTTTTAAAAACCTGAGGCCATGTTTACAACTATCTGGTTTTTACAAAAACAGATATATTCCCCCTCTACGTTGACAAAAAAGTCTTCACTGACACGGACCTGCATATACACCTGGTTCAGAGCTACTATGAACAGCTAAACCTGTAGGGGGCAGTGTGGGCACATGAAGCCATGAAAGCCAGTCAGAATCCTTGAAAAAACACAACTTCACAAATTAAATTTCCACCTAATCCTCGTGACAAGACAAGAAAATAGTTGTCTTAAATGTCCACTGTGGCCAGAGTTTTCAAGAATCATCATTTGTGGTCACTCGTAGCTGCTTCTGTGTGTAAATGGAAGGCCCAAACGAGTATAAAGATCATTGTTTTTAGTTTTTTTAAACCAGGGTACGTGTAAACACGGCCTGAGATAGAGCATTTTGGGCTGAATGGGTAATAACATGGGTGTCGAGGTACTCTCACTTACCATGGAAACGCTGTGCAGAGTTTGCATGTTTCTAAACTAAAATGTATTTTTAATCTTTATTAATCCCTCTGGTGAAACTACTTTCATTCCACATTGGCCCACCGTATATTTTTTTCTCACCATTTTACCATACCATACCGTTTTTTACTCATTTCTGAAAAACTATTTAAAAAGAGCTCACTACAGAAATCTGTTTTTAAAGCTCACAAAGTGCTTGTTATTACAGACTTAAATACTTTGATCTGATCTCACAATGCCGCAATGAAAGAGAACATTTAATGACCAACAGCTCAAAAACAGTTATTGTATAAATGTTGTAAGAGCTCAGTATTAAAATGAATAAAAAATACTTTACCTATAAGTTAATTTTCTTAAAATTCTGATTGGTGCTCCTGTTTTCTCAATCAAACTTTATCGTCTTTGAGCTGGTAAAATGTTAATGAAGAAATATCAACAATCACACATTTCTTTTATGAAATTCCAGCAGGAAATTGTGTCTGTGGGCTTTGCAAAGTAGATGTGTTTTCCCTTCAGGGGATAAAATATACACACATGAGGGCAGTACAAGAAGCAGAATGTAGCATGTTTACAAGCCTCATGCAGCAGTATCGAGGGTTTGCGTTGCCCTCCAGCAGAAACATAATCTGCAAGAGTTGCTTTGTATGAATTGATAGGACTAATCTGTCCACATTATCCATGCGCGTTGAGGGGATATCCTCCCCGCGTGCATCCAGACATCAAACAATAGCCGACCACAGTATGTACACCCCGGACCAGGTACTCTTTCAGGATTATTCACAGCTAATCGGTGCCAGCCTGTGAATGATTGCTACTGGCACCAACAACTGGTGACTGGTGACTGCTGACATTTCCGAATACGCCGCAGTACAGCAAAACGTATAAAGGGCTCAGGCAGTCAGATCTGAGGTACAGCCCTGACCGGGCTTCAGCGGAGTCTCATAAATTCCTGCTTTTAAATATTATATAAGAGTAAGAAGTTGACTAATGAATGCAGGCCCTGTTCAGGTTGCCAGGAGCGGGAGGACGATGACAGCCAGGCTTAACAATACGGACATTGAGGAGAGCAGCTCTGTATTGCTGTGTGGGTGTGAGTTCAGTAGGTGTTCTCGATTCGCAGCCTCACAGGCTTATAAAGTGAGCAAAACTAAATTCATGAAAAACATAAACAAGATATGATAGATAACTTAGAAGAAACCTATCTTTCCCTTTCCTCTTGGAGTTGAATATTTTACCCTTATCATTTCTGAAATCTCAAAAATAATGTTAAAAAAAAAAAAACAACAACAAAAAACACACATCACTTCCGTAGATTAGAGTCTTGATGATAACTTTTGACAACGATAACTTTGGCTGTTCGGCTGCTGGTGGAGCTCATAAAAACACTGACTCAATGTTATAGCTGAGTGTATGCAAAGTAGTTGGAAGCAAAGAGGGATCAGAAAAGCCAGGACTCCTGCTGCCAGCTGATAACAACATAAACAAATAATCCCAGTCATACATCCCGCACGCCTTTCTCTGCCTTTTATACCAAACTGTATTTAGGAAATAAATGAATTACATGACACATATTCCATCAACACTCAAACGCATCCACATATAGCCGCAAACTGACAAGATCTGACACTTTGGAGAAATCCTTCCAATAAAAACGGTGTTAGATACTTTACCTCCTCTTCTCTGTGGGCAGAGACAAACAGGCATCTAATAAGCAGTCAGTCATTTTGGATAAAAAGATGAATTCAAGTAGGGAACAGCGTGAACCCCAAAAGGGCCCGGAGCAGCAGCTCCTTCTTCTTCTCCTAATATAATGTAACATCCAAGTTTGTAGGTATGAGTTCTGAGCTCTGTTTTGGTGGTAGAATTAAATCCAGGATGTGTGCTGAGCAAAAGTGTATGAAGCTCAACATCAAGGTGTAGGTGGCTACTGGCCACAGAACAGGAGGATGTTATTTTATTAAAAACTGGCGCATTTGCATATTTCCTGGTCAAAGAGGAGACATGTGGAGTGAGGCTCCCCTCAGATTCCACAATGAACTAGAAACTGCATGGATTTACTTTCTTACTGTGTTTGGCTAATGGAATGTTTGTATGAGATATCTAAGGGATATTTGACTTTTATATTATTATTAATATCCATCCTTGCTTGTTTTTAAAAATGTCGACCTTCTCTAAGTCCCTCAGCTTCTGCAGGTTGTTGAAAAACTGCTTCATAAGTGTTTTTGTGTTAACTAAGGTCACGTTTACACGACAATGATTTTAAGTGAAAACGCAAAACATCGGTGGTGTTTCTGGTGCCGGTTTCCACCATGATGGTATTCAGAGCAAAACTCAACTTTTTGGAAATGGCTCCTAAGGTAGAACTTTTCTGGAAACGTTCAGGCTCTGTCTCCGTGCATACAGTGGAATTGCTGCTCCTGTGCATGAGCACCATGACCGTAGTAAACAGTTGTTCTGCACATGCTCAGTAGATGGACAATACTGTAACAACAGTGGCGGCCTCCAGAGTGGTCTGTCCATATGAATATCTCTGTTCATGTTTATAAGGTTTGTGTGTGGTTTCATTACAAAAACAAACAGCAGCACCCTCTAGTGGCCTAACATGAAAACAACGTTTTTATTCAGTGTTTCTGGCTTTTCCAGGAAAACTGATATCGTTTTCAAAACGTTGCAGTGTAAACGCAAACGTTTTCTGAAACGAAATCACAAAAACGGTGCGTTTTCGCTCAAACGTTGTCATGTAAACGGGGTCTTCGCTTTGAAGTGACTGAAATCAGTCAATCAGTGTTACTGAAGATTTTCGAAGGAAATAGACTGTTGTTTTTAATATGCTAGTCCTTTGTGCAGCATGAATGGTGCTCTACAAATAAACACTGATTGATCGGTTATATGAAAATGACCTTGATGAAAACATGAAGCTCCTCTCTGCTAACAGTGTAACGTTTTCCTTCCAAACAGCTTTGAAATTTTGCTACGTTGATGAGCTCAAGAGGCGAATCTCAGAACTCGTACCTGCATCCTCCCGCAGGCACACTGCCACTAATACTGTAAGAGCTTGTGTGTTGCTTGTTTGTCTTGCTGGGGAAAGAAGACGGTAGAAGGCGTGTTGGGAACCCTGGCGGCAACGCGCCCAAATGAACGTCCACTGGCTTTCTTTACGGTTTACAAACTGCGTCTTTGAGCAAAGATTAGCTCGAGGATTATAGGGCTGGATGCTGTTGGCTCCACAAGAGTGCTCGATCTCTTCCCTGGGAGAGTTGTCCTGCCTCCCCGCTTCACTCATCCTTCCTGCTCATTAAACAGAAGGGAGATGTGTGATAGCGCAGGGTGGGGAAACGCGGGGGGAAAGACAGAGGGAGATGGTGAAAGAGAGAGAATTAGAGTCTCTGACACCCTGCTAATTGAGCGATCTCCTGTGTGCCCAGCCCAGCCTGCCAAGTTTTAATTAGCAACTAATCAAATCAATATGGACGCTGCCAAGCGAAGAGAAAGGCACCTAGATCATGGGATGGCTGCCTGGATCACTGTCGCATGTGACCTTTGCACTGGGAGGTTTTTTTTTGTTTTTTTTTCCCCAGTGTTGTAAATGACGAGGGTCCGGCGGTGAGGACGGCGAGCACGTCGCTCTGCGAGAGAAGGACAGAGTGATTCAGAGAGAGATAATGATGTCTGGCATTATCCAGCTGCCTCAATATTGATATAATTAAACTGAGAGATAAAAACTGATGTTCGCTGACGTGTTTTCTATAAAAGTGGCCATTTGCATTTGGGAAAATGTCGTCGTCTGAGTGGCTTCCTGATGAAAGCAGCGCGGGTGTCATTTATCCTGCACTAGTACTATTTTTATATGAAACAACTGTGAAAAGAGGAGTGCGCAAGAAAGCACATTTGCACTTTATGTACACACGCACTTGGAAAACGAATCCAGCTATTTTTAAAAGAACTGATCAAGAAAAATAAATGCTACACACCTCCCGCCCTTCAACAAACCCTTGAAAAGTGTTAATTACAGAGAAACCTGGTGCGATGTATTGTGCCGTGTCATCTTCAGAGGAAATCCACATAAGCTGGAGATGTGAGGCCGAGCCGCTTCGGCTCTCACATCTGCCTGAGGAAGCTGTCAACACGTCCTGACCTCCCCCGGAGGCGGCCAGCTGGGTCTGACGTCTCCTGGAGCCCCCGGAGCTCCGCGGCTCCTACAGCTGCTGCCGCTCCCACTCCGTCGCACTAATTACATAAACACATATAGAAAACACATTTGCATCGTCCCACAGTTATGTGCTCTAGATCCCGTCACGCGCGGACCCCTCAGTCCACCGACGTTTTTCCACTTTCGTCAAACCCAAAGTCAAAGTATTCATCAGCCAAACCGGCCACGTTTACGAGTCTTATTTGGCTATAAAGAGGAGACAGTGGAAGTGAGGCGTGACCTCATTTTGCAAGGTCTTCGCTATGAGAGGACACCGACAGCAGCAGAAAACACACAAGAGTCCAAACTTTAAATGAAATGACTGCAGGTCACCTCTGCAGATGGAAGTGATGAATTTTAGTTTTTGCGTTGTTTGAGAAAAGTCTCACATTTACTTGGCAACATTATTGAAAATGATAAATTGGCAGAAATGCTGAAAAACTGTAATTTTCATGTTGGGCCACTAGTGGGTGCTGTTGGTTGTTTTTGTATTAAAACCACACACACAAGCACAGAGAAAAACATGCTATAAACATAAACAATGGCAGAACACAGACAGAATGGACAGACAACCAAGTTCGATTGTTATTACGATGACTGCTAACTATAAAAATACCAAGTCCCAGGAGAATACAGACCGAGAGTCACGACACTCTGGAGGCAAATATTCTTCTTATTGTCCGGCTACTCGTACATGGTGTGCATGTGAAGTATCAGCTTTTCCAAAAAGTTGCATTCTCCTCCTTTTACACTGTGATGGACTCGAATTGTTTTCAAAACCCTGCATTTTCAGTGTCTCTGAGCACCCTGGTTGGATAAATGGAGACCCAAAACTAGAAAAGCACTCCGAGAGCAAATGGCGTTTTCAATGCTGAAATTCAAAGTGCCACCATATCATTAATCTGGATCAGATCCAGACGAGAATGAGCACAATTCAGGCCAATGATCCTCCAAACATACATGTCAAATTTCAAGAGAATCGAAAAAAAAATGTATGAGTTGTGATTTTTGAAACTTGTAAATGGGGTTTTCCAATGTTAATTTCCAGAATTTTTCCTGACTTTACTGAATTTCACTGAATTTCACTGAATTTCTACAAGTCAATATGATATAATCTCCAAGAGATAGGATTTTTTGAAAACGGCTCAATGATAAGTAAAGGAGAAAAACAGGATCTTTTACAATTTTATTTTTTTGTATCCAGATGGTTATCCAGATCACTCTCAAAATTTAATGGAATCAAGGTTGGGTTCAAGACACATCTTGTGAATTTTTTTTTAGGAAAATCCGCAGGACTTTTTCCATAATCCTGCGAACAGGCAGACAGACAGACAGACAGACAGACAGACAGACAGACAGACAAACCCTGGCAATAACATTACCTCCTTGGCGAAGGTAATTAACTTCAAACACATTAGTCTGGAGTAAATCAGTCTGCTGAACAAAAGTCACTGCACTGTCATTAAGATCATCCACATTCCACACAGAAAAGCTCCCAATGACACTCGAACCAGTGATATTTTCAGTATGAGTGATCAGCACTAACCACTGCACCTCGGCACACATGGAGGTAATGAACACATTTCATTCCACTGCTTTAAATTATAGTATTTTTCCAAGTAATTTTGCAGAGACCTAATTGTAATTTAGACCAGGGGCGTCAGGCAGGTTTTAGTTCGGGGGCCACATTCAACTCAATCTCATCTTCCGGATGCCGGACCCGCGAAATAGTGCCATAATAACTTTTAAATCTATTCTTTTCTTTGTCGTGGCGCAGAGTTTACGTGTTTAAAATGTCGATATTTTACAAAAACCAAACAGAAAAGGACTACAATCTCAATATAGAGAAAATTTAAATGAAATCTGGTACAAAATACAGTGAAATGCCCCTCAAAAACACAATCCAAAGACCCCCCCCAAAAAACATTTTAACATAACATTTTTACTATTTTCTTGGTGGTTTAGCCGGCCGGATAAAAGCTTCTTGCAGGCCATTTATGGCCCACGGGCTTTATGTTTGACACCCTTGTGTAAACAATTCCAAAAACCATAAATCACAACTGAGTTTCTTCACTAAGGAACCAACATTCAATCAGTTAATCATTTGTAATTCCTTTTCTGTTTCGTTTCTAAACCAGTCACAGTGTGACTTTTATTTAATGTAATGTTTATCTCAGCAATTTGATTTAAAAGCAGAAATGTAACTTATCCATTTAAACTGATTGAACAGTGAAACCATGATTAAAAGTAATATAAACAGAACATTCATTCCTTTTTCACAAAAGAAGTCCTTTAACTTCAACTTCATGTATGTTAATATTGGTAAAAGCTGATTTTTAAATAACTGCTGTTGAATTTTGTGGGACTGTCTCATTAATTTTCCTGCTTTTAAAGATGAAATCCTAAGTATTTTCCTTTGTGATGGCCCTGAATCCCACATTGCTGGAAGGAATGTTAAGATAGTTAGTAAAAATCCTTGGCTTTTACAAGGCTTCATTCAGCGAGGTATTTTCATAGCTAAATGTTTATGTTCAGAGGGCATGAAAAAAGGTTTTATTGGTGAGATACAGAGAACCTTAAAGAAGATGATTCACCACCTGTGGAGAATAAACTGGCAGATGGGAGCCTGCAGCAGCGACTGCACAGATAACGTCAATCAACCGCACATATAAGAAGGAGATGGTGACTTTTTTTTTTTTTTTTTCATGCAAAACAAAAATAAGACTCTTCCGGTACAGTTTGAAGAGGATGAATTCTGATGATGTAATGGAACGGAAATTAGATGCAATACTGCTGTGAAATTTCTCTGGAAGGACAGCCGTGAAATGTGTTCATGTTGCCCACAGCGAGAAGTGGCGAGGGGATGAGACTCGACTCCAGCCATCATCTCATCAACATTGCACCTTTTTTTGCAACACTTTGGTAAATGTTTCCTTCGGGATAAAATTAAATGACATGTTTTTATACATTTCTAATTTATGATATAGATTGAAAGCCATTTTCCCACTGGTGCTGTTATGTTCATTAATAGTTTGAATAATTAGTCATGTGGTCTAATAGGAGGAATAATGAACTTGCCAGTTTAAATAACTAATGCATCAGATGGATTTCTAATCCCAGTTTTTGTGCAAAAATATTGAGGCTTTCTAAATCTTTCCAATTTATCTTCTGAGATCAATGTGAGGTCAATGAAAAAGATTAAAGATTGAAAGAAGTGATGTTAAATACAACGTGATCATTGCTTCTGGGTTTAGTGCAAGGATTGAACTTGGGGATTATTCATCTCATGGTTGCTGGCTACAGATTAGCAGAAGATGAACACACATCCAGGCAACATTTTGAAAATCACCTTGCACGGTTAAATATTGGTGAGTGCATTTTTCATTTTTCTGACTTTTTATTTCCCACATTAGAAAACTGATCTCTGTACTTTCTTCTAACTGGCTCTTTTCTTGCTTTAACCTCGAAAAGTTAAACCTCAGGAGCCATTTTCAAAAACGTGTTTTCAGTAGTAGATTTCAGAATGTTGTCATGTAAACAGACATAAACAAACCCACAATACATCGGAAATTTTGTATTTTCACTTGTAAGCATTGTGTAAATAAGACTTAAGACTGTGATATGAAATGAATCCTCATCTGTGTAATTTTTGATGATTAAAGTGTTGAGCTGCTGTATCAAACATATGAAAATAACAATAGTTATAATGTTGTGTGTGCTTCCATCGTTAATGTTTATGGCTTATTGTTCTCTGTGTGCATGTGTGTGTGGGTTCAATACAAAAACAATCAGCACCTACTAGTGGCCCAACATGAGAACTGCATAATTTTCAGTGTTTCTGCTGTTGCCACGTAAATGGACATCGTAAATAAAATGTTGCCGTGTAAACGTGAAACTTTTCTGAAAAGAAACCTTTAAGAAAACAATGTGTTTGTGAAGACCAAGAGCTGTCGTATCTGTTGTGTCCAGTCCAGAAGAATTATCGTATTAGAACAGATTGCCTGCTGTATCTTTGATAGACAATAAAAGAGCCACAGTTAATCCGTGCAGATGTTCTATACGTATGTTGAATCATCTCTTAATGGTTTATTAACCCGTACATACTGCTTGTATAATACCTTGAGAGAGCGCATGAGTAGCCACTCTGGCGGTAATAAATGAATGATTAGTCTTCAGTAAAACCTTTAGACAGCAGGAAGATTGCTTTTTCTTAGGTTTTACAACACATGTTTCGGGAGGAAAACATCTGTTAAGGCACATTAATACACAAGACATGAAAAGATAACAGCTGATTGTCAAGTATTAGCAAAACTAAACCTCTCTTTTACCTCATTTGATTCACTGGTGGATCTAAAATCCCTTTGAACTGAAACATTTTTTGCACCAATGCAATTTTAGGAAAAGTCATCAAACTCTATGAGAAAAATATTATATTAAGGATATTTTTACTACAGTTAAGTGTCAAAACAGATCAGATCTTATCATCTCTTATCAGATCTCTACAACAGTATGCAGGGGTTACATTTTGTCCTGTGTGAGAAGCTCCAGATAAGCTCTTCTTTCAACACATGTAGGATCTAGCTGCTCACATGGATGCATTTTAACGGCATTCACAAACGGCCAATTGTGTTTCCTACTTGTCTAATGAGATGTGATGTGACATGATATAATGAGAGCGGTTCGAGTTACATTGCACAACTCACTTATTGTTAATTATTTGGGGCTAAAGAGTAAGCATTCCTATGGCGTGATCCACTGCGGGGCAAACTGTACATCACGCACATGAGAGGCTCAAGGTGATCCATCGCGGACAAATGAGAGGCCTAATTAATAAAGGCAGCCTCTCGCTGGCACCTCTTGGCCTCCTCACTATTATATGTACATTAGCAGCTTGTGTTCATTGCCTGCTAATTAACTATTGCTTAACATGCAGTGAGAGGAGAAAGGTGACTGCTGCATGGTTTACCTGCCCAGGTGTTGCCACTTCAGCAGCTGCGGCGGTGGTGAAAGAGGAGGAGGAGGAGGAGGAGGAAGAGGGATCCCTCCTGAACCACCTAAGATGGGACTCGGAGGAGCGCCATGCCCTTGAGGACAGCCAGGAACTGCAGGGCAGAATGGATGGTTGCATTCATGGCCATAATTCACTGCTTCCTAACTATCTCATTCATCATATGCACACCAGACTCCACCGCATCCGCGAATACACCAACACACACCTCCCACCCACCACTCCTACCTCCCTGCCTCGGCCTAGTAAATAAGGCGTAGCTACAGACGGAGATAGGGCAGAGAGTGAAAAACACCAGATAAGTGTATCAGTGAAATGACCATATGACAACGTGCAGCCCTCCGTTTCACCTTGGAGCCGGCGGATTCATTGGGATTGGTGGAGACGACACAGTCCTCCTCGTCTTCCTCTCAGCAGGGCGCAGTTTCTCCCAGAATTTCTTCAGGTCTTTTGTAGATATGGCATCTGACAGAGCTGTGCAGGGTGGTGGAATAAATCACATGGCTGGGAGTGGGAATGCAACACAGAATGTGATCTCCTGCGTGCTAACATAAACTACGTGTGTGTGTGTGTGTGTGTGGGTGGGCGTGCGCGTGTGCAACTTTGAAGGAGAATACCTACAAATTATAAGCTGAGATCTGGGTTTTTATTTTCCTCACTTCTCCCAAAAACTGCAGATTTGTAGCAACAGTGCATGTGCTGATCACTGTTCCTCTCCATTTATCAACTCTTTAGCTGAGAAGGAAACTGGCTAAATGCTGCTGTTTGTTAAAAAAAAAAAAAAAAAAACCCACAGATTTAATTTCAGCTGGATCCTTTCACCACTTTCTTTTTCAATCTTGGGACCAAAAGTATAATCAGTGTATTAATTCACACGCTGAAAATTGCATTCACTGACTTTTTGAACACTTGTCTCTCTGCTTTCGCTGTTCAGAAGACAATGTGAGGCAGAGTGAAAATAAATTTCTCGCTCTCTCCCTCTTTTTTAACTGAATTTCATACTTTTACTGCTATTTCAATATTAATTTTCTTATCTTGGAATCAATCATTATTAGTCTTGCTGCTTGCCAACCAGAATGCCTGAATGCAGTATAAGGACTCCACCTCAGACATATTTACACTGCCCTCAAGCGTTCAGAGCAGGAACTGCAGGTGAAAAAGCGAGGTGATGGTTGTCTTGGTGCGGGTTGAAAATTAGAATATGAAAATAAGGACAGGGAGAAAAATAAATGTTATCAGAACATAAAACCTGACAACTTTGTTACAACGTCAGATTCTGTTTTTAAAAGATACATTATTAATTGTATTTATTATGTGCAATTCAACGCTACCAACATTATTAAAAATACTGCCACCGTTATCTTGTCTCTATAATATTGTTTTTAATATTTATTAATATTGTTAGTAATATTTGAAAAAAAAAATTATTACTGTCGACTTGCTGCTGCTAAAATAAGAATCTTCCCATTATTGGACAAGTAAAAGATCAATCAATCAATAACTCTATCATTCAATCAAAAGAAATAAGTTATGATGATAAATGAAGACTAAAGAATCATCTTGAACTTATCCAAATGACAACAAAGTTAATTTTTAATGATGTGACTTTCATTCAGAGTTCGCAAAGAATCATTTTA
>OMNM01034724.1:0-20203 GCA_900302745.1 Parablennius parvicornis | reverse complement strand
CTACCCCGAGGAGGCAGCTAGCAATGACACTTGTCATGCCCAGGCAGTGGCGGATTTCATCCACTATGGTTTGATCCACGAAGGCAACGGAGCAAACTCTGCCAAGACTAGTAGTTTTCACGCGAGAACTCATATTTACCAAAGTTAGCTTTCAGATCTCCGTACGTCTGCGCGTTTTGTTTGTGGTTTAGCGAGATTGCAACTGTGCTTTGAAGTAAGACTGCAGGGAAACCTTAATGATCTGCAATGCTTGCGGGACCCATGCATTTTAAATCCGAGCCGGTGTGGCAGGTGGTGAGGGAGGAGAAAACGCAATGAGAGTTAATTGTTGCTTCAGCACCGGGTAGTTTTTTTTGTGGGCTCATTTGTCTATGCCGAGACAGATTCAGCATTTATCTCAGCATGTCTTTCTACCCTCTAGCTCTGAGGGTTTATTTTGTCATGCTCATTCATACAGAAGACTGCGGTCAGACAAACGAGTAGGAAAAACCTTCCCCTGCATTGTAAGGCTTTAGCTCACCTCCACATTTCTCTCAATGACAATAGCTGTTTTTATCAATTTTTTTCCACCATCTGCTCAGTGCAGGTAATCACTCTCATCTTCAACTGCAATATTTTTCTTCCCCGGTAATATCTAAGTTGAGCCCCTACCTGTTTCCCCAAAGAACAAAACAATAGTGGGAACCAGAAATCCCTTTCACTCCGGTGATTCTGTAAAATGCTCACGCCGACATCTGCAAAAGTTCAGGCGCTGCCGAACCAAATAATCCCACTCAATGCCAATTAGAGGCCCTCTCTGCTGGTTCTCAGACAATCAATTGCACAAAGTCTTGTGTTTACGCAAAAGGCACTCAGACAGGAGATATGTGGAAGATTAGTTCGCTTGCTTGCGTGACGGGTTTTAAAGACATGTTGTCCAAACAAACCTGGTAATGGTCGACACGCATCTCGTAAGTTAAACTTGACAGAGGGCGGGGAGTTTTCAGTCCATAAGGAACATTTGGTGAACAATCTGCCTTGAGGGAAGATCGTACCACCGAGCCATCTGCCAAGCTGAGGAAGTCCCAGTTACAAAAAACTGGGTGAATTATTCATATCATCACTTGCAATAACGACCAAAAGACTCTCAATAATGAAGGTGCTGGGTCCACATATAGAAAACGTAAAGGTGAAGAAACCCATGTGGTGTTCATCAAAAAACAAATGGACACAGAATGCTGATATTAGATTATACGTGAAACTTTTTGAAATGGCTCTCCCTCTGTCGCCGTGGAAATGGGAAAAACGCCACGTTTCTGAAACGCTGCTACACATTCGCATTACTCTCATACCAAATAGTTGCACATATAAATAATATATATAAATTGCACATACGTTTGTGTGACCATTTGTGTATATATGTTCTTGTATGAACATGTAATTTTTCACTGGCGTTTTTTGTTTTGTGTGTGTGCGTGTGCGTGTGCGTGTGTGTGTATTAGAAAAAAGGTATTTGAAAAGGATCTACCTCCAAAGGTTTCTATTTTGCGTTTTGAAGGTTCACACTTATTTCAGCTATGGCTCTATATCAGTGGATTCCAACTTGTAATTATAGGCTTTATAGCCCGTGGGCCAAAAACGCCCCACACGAGGCTCCAATACAGATCGCCAAACCACCAAGCACATTCCAAAGATTTCTGAGAAAACAAATCAGAGTGGACAAAACACAACACTGAGACCTGAGCTGAGATCGACATGAAAGCTCTTTGCTCAAAGCCAAGTTGTCAAGGTTTTTTCACCTGAAGGTTTCATTAAAATTGGTTTTATGTAGAGATTATACTCATGTTTCAGTCATAATTTTTCAGTTTTGTGAAAACATAGACATTTTCATCACGTACACTCTACGGAGTTTGGGGGATAAGATGTGGTGATGGAGCTTATTCTCCCACATTTCTATCAGGACTCATATCAGTTATTTGGGAAACGTGTAATCTAAATGCAGATGAGCTCAAAAGTGAAATTAGCTATACAGGTAAATACGAAACAATCAAGAAAGATGGAAGTCGGTAAAGAAACCATGCTCAGTCTCAATAAACTCATTTCTAACACAAAATGGCATCAAAGACATTTTCTGCAAAGCCCCGAGGCACAAAGCGTATTTATATACACATTGTTTACAGCACTTACACTTAAACTGGGGATTGTTTAATGTTGTGAGGAACCAACAGAGAGTAACTAATCACATTCATTTCCAATGCAGCAACACAAAATGTATTTGTTCTAAAGTATTGCAATGAGAATATTGTGCAATTTATCAGCTGGTTGATAAAATACGAGCACAATAAAATTGAAAACACTAGTGAAATGTTCATTCTCAACCCTTCACGCTCTCACGATCTACTTTTTGACATATTTCTATTGAAAAGACACAGGACACACAAAGGAAGGTGTGATATTGTTGTTTTTGGATTGGGCACATCTGCTCTGCCGTGGTTTATTTTAACATGAGACTTCTCAAGAGAACATTCACACTGCGGTGTTTCCAATGCTGTGCAATGAGTTCAATACAAGCCTGTTAACCAACCCTATAATTACACCTCTGCAATGTTGATTCTCACAATGCATTGCTTTTGGGGATAACTTTTTTTTTTTTTCCCGAATATCAAGAAATCTCATAATTCATCAGGATATTCCAACAGACACTCACATGTTCAACGACAAGAGGAGAAAATAGAAGGAGTCTCTCCTTCGTCTCTCCCGCGTATCTGATCTGAAACGCCCTTTTACCTAAATGAATCAATAATCAGCTGCCACTGGATCTGTCATTTGTTCACAGTGAAAGGGTCTTCCCGGACTATACGGTCTGCAGCCAGCGGTGTTTGTGTCTTAGCCTCGCCTCATTTGATGCGGATCTGATTACATGGCTGAATCAATGGACCGGACAGAAAGTGAGTGCAAGTGGCTCATTCCCCATCTGTGCAAATGTCATCCCCACCCGACTGTACTGTAGACGCACTCTTCATTAGACCCAGGGATCGATACGGCAGTCTTGTTCTGCTATAAGGGTTATCATTCAAACAACACAGATGCAGGAGGAAGAGGGAGTTTTCTCCATTTTGGCGACTGGAGACAGAAGGTGGCGTTTGAAAGCTTCCCAATGAGAGGTTAACCCTTCTGAAACTGGGGGTCACACATGAAAAGACACTGATCATATAAGAAGGACACTGATATTACATTTTTCTTTGTGTTTATCTAAAATCTGAATATATTTTTGTCTTTATTGATAAGACCGATACCTCTAGATAATAAATCTGACTCAACAAGGGAAACTTCACCTGGCGCGGACACGAAAAAAACTGACAGATTGATGGATCCTCCAGTTTTGTAGAGGTAATAAAAATAAAAATAAAAAACAGTAGGGCTAGTCAGTTTATCTTTGACAATGCACACTATCTGAGGCAATCTTCTCATATTTCAGTTGAATAGCAGGGCTCATTGACGGCACGCAATACAAAAATGAAAACACAAAAGGCTTCTACAGACTGTGCGACCTCTGCAGTCTTGTGACATTGTTTGAAAGTGATGTGAAAGCCATCAACTGATATTGCAACATCTCAATGTGGTGATCATGGTTGGAGGTAGATGGTACAAAAACTAAGGCTCCATTGAGACCACATTTCAGGTAAAAAGGTAGTGTTTCTGCATTTTCATTTCAAAAAAGTCTCGCGTTTATACTGCAACATTTGGAAACGATGTACGTACACACGGAAAAGGCAGGAATGCTAATAACTATTTATTCAACCTGTAGGGCCATGAGTTAGCATTAGTTTTAGTTTTTGTAATGAAACCACACACATGCGCGCAGAGAACAATAAGCTATAAATATTAACAATGTGAATACATGGACATATATTTGGACAGGCGACAAAGTTGGCTTACTAATACGGTGACGGTTAACTATAAAACTTTCAAGTCTGTGCAGAATATAGACTGGGAGTCATGACACTCTAAAGGGCATAATTGTTGTTATTGTCCATATACTCACACATGTACAGAAGAACTAAATCTGTGGAAGCCATTTTCAAAAAGTTGTGTTTTCAGTGGCTCAGGGCATCGTTGGTCTTGTAAACAGACTGGGAGGAAACTTGTTCATAAACTAATAGAATAAACAATAAAAATGTCATTCGGAAAGATGCCAATATTAATGGAACTCAGCCATTTCTGAGATCTGAGTGGCTTTGCGAGTATTGAAGTGTTTGACCTGCAGGAAACAGGAGTCCAGTGAAATAGTCACAGAGCTGAAATCCACTGGGATCAACATATTGACGTAAAAGCTACCACGGGAAGCCTCAAAGAGACGCCTGCTTTGCAACTTTTTTCATGTATTCCAAAATGACTATGTAACTATAGTAACAGTAATGGGGTAATAGGCCTGATGGTGCTGGTGTGTCAATGTGGGAGTAAGTAGTTACACAAAGTCCATCTGTTGATAAATATGAGAATGTGTTACCAAACCAATATCACATTTAGTGGGAGTGAGTCAATTGTGGTTCGCAAAGTGAGTTATCTCACAGTTGAGATATTCCAGCAAACTCAAGTAGTTCAATAAAAGTCAGAAATAATGACTGCTTGCATCCAGCTCGTCGGTGAGTGAGGGGAGAACAAAGATGTTGTGATGGATGAACCACATATGCTTCAATTATAGAGGGAAAACAGAGAGAATTTGGGTAAAACAGGAAAAAAAAAATAATACTTGAAAATAACTTGAGACACGAAACTACAGAAGGAAGTTTTCAGATGGAAATGTATATTAAATTATTTGGGACGTTTCAACATCCTTCAAAGCTGAAGGGTGCACAGACCCTGCTGTTACTGTGATTTCTTTCTCCGGATTTTCAGTTAAATGTTTTTGCTTTTAGTCACAGTTGGAGTTAAAACTGCATATTTAAACCACACAAGTTTGAATATTTAACTGTGCTGGAAACATCAGGCAGCCGCACTGTTTTTTTGTTTTGTTCTGTTAATCGAAAAGTCTTGTCGAAAAGAGAGTTTGCTGACATTTTTCCTTTCGAATTTGTGCCTTATTGTCTCTTCCATTGGGTTTATCATTCGCAGATCTTGTAGCAGACCTAAAAGGCAGGAAAGCTGAATGCATTAGAAACACGGTGTACCGGTGCGGGGTTGTGCAATTTGTTTTCGTAATTTTTCTTTCGATGCACTGGCATTGAACCCAACACCGCTCAGCATCTCGATACGCACGCCCTCCAAAGTTAAAGAGTTTTCTGTCTTCCTCCACTTTAATATGCCACACAAATTCAGCCTCAACTTGTTTGTTTATGCTTCATTTTCATTCCTCATTGAGGCATTTCCAGCAGATGAACCGACGTCGCGCAGCACGAGTTCATTTGATCGCTTTATTTTATTTTGAAAATAATAAACAAAACCAAAAACAATGAAGACAGTGTAAATCAAAACTGAACTGAAAAGGGTAAGACGGAGGAAAAGCTTATTAAAACCTACACCCTCTGCAGTCAGTCTCTGTATCCTGCGATTTTCTTTTCTTGAACCAATCACCTTCGTATAACTTTCATAAAAACAACAAAATAATGCAAAGAAAGCAACCAGCAAGTAAATAAACAGGTAAATAAACAGAATCTGAATATGGAAAAACACCTATTCCACCCTTCACACATTTGCTGTGTGAATTGCTTCATGGTCGGACTCCGCGTTTTGAAACACTACGTTTTTAAAGTTGCGTGTGCACATGGATTTTAAACAAAACTAAACAAAAAAAGGCCGCCTCCGCTCAGTTCAGCTGCAATCGGTTTTGGGGCGGTCAAAAGAAGCCCATCATCCCTTCCACCCTGTCTCAACTAGCTCAGACAGCAGACAAAGCAGCTGCCCTCTCATCCTGCTTTCTGCGCGACTTCGACAAGTTCAGACTTAGTTCACCTCTTTCTTTCACTCCATAAAACCTTTTGTCCATTCTGCTCGCTGCCGTGTGCAATTAGTCTGCCCACCTTTTTATGATGAGAATCTTTTTTTTTTTTTTAAAGGAAGTGGCCAGAGAATATATTTTGAAGAAAAGACTACAATAGCACGAGTAATTTATATATCCCATGGTACATTTCCATTCCAGACATCTGACCATTGCTCATTTCCATATGAGAGAATAATGATAACTCTTATCTCACTCAAGTTCGGTATCCTGCAAGACTCATAACTTCCTGACTCGGTCCCCCTAAAGAAAGCTTACATTTATGGTCAGTACGACTCATGCAGGAAGTCCTCCCATCTCCTTATCCATCTGCAGGCGGCCGACCGAACTCAAAACTTTCCAGACTCACAAAAGATAGCACTATCTTGTTTAAACAAGCTAAAGTGAGTGACTCAAAAAGGCGAGCTCCATCCTAATTAGTACCATAGTTGGCGTCGTTCACTCCAAGGGCAAAAGAAGGCCATTTTAGTCTCCCATGAACAAAATGAGATATTCTTCATAGAACTGCAGCCGCAAAATACTTCACAAGAAGAAATACCGAAAGAAAACAAAGACAGGCGAGGAGAATTTTCAGCAATAATCCTTTTGAAGTCAAATGACGAGAAACAATACAGTAAATGTTGAATTAATTTAAATATACAATACTGCATGAAAAAAAATACAACTTTACTATGTTAGAATTGCATATGACACTGTTTTGAAATGCTAACGTTGAATCAATGAAGGGATACAATGCTCAAAATAACAAAAGCTACACGAAAGTGAAAATGTTGCATGCTTCAGTTTCACGCTTTCCCTTCAGGTGATGAAAAGTTTTTCTTTGGTGCACTGCATAATCCAAAAAGCAACAACACACTGCAAAATTCTTGTGTTTGGTCCCATGTGTCCCTCGGGGATGATGAGCCTGTGAGACGCACCAGCCTCCCCTGCTCGCGAGGAAATAAGATGGCACAAAAATTTCTCGACTGTCAGTTTTAGGGGAGCGCCTGCTGCCAAACCTCTCTCACCCTGAGGCAACGCAGCTGTAAGTGGAAAAGAATAGCCCAACTAAATATTGTCAAGTTAGTGGAGAAATGACCGAGGAGACAGTGTCTCCTCTCCAACGACAGAGCCAAGGGAGTTTCCTTTGCCAATTTCTGCAGGCGACAGTACACAGGACCCACAGATTAACCTGTGGCTGATGCTCCTCCGAGCACATTTGTCATCTCCCCAGCTGTGTCAGATTGGAGGAGACAGGTATTTTCTCTTGCAGGACACATTTGTTCCCCCATGCAGCAGCCTTATGTGAAAATGAGCTATCTCTGATTCAGAGGTTCCCTCGGGCGAAGCTTTTTGTCGGAGCGTCTGCTTTCTACATATAAATCACATGAGGAAATGTGTGCCGTGTCACAGTCTATCATGTCTGACTGGATAGTGTGCCGAAAAACCACCTGGAGTTCAAGGTTTAACCCAGTAGATACTCCTGTTTCTGTACGCTCTTCAGCCATTTGTGCTTTGAGTCGCCCGTGATTGCCCCTCGGAAAGGCTGTGAAAGAACTTTCGAAATACAAGCAATGGTCAGATCCTCAAGTCTAGTGTAGGTTCGAGAAAGTGCTTTTGTGGCAGATACATAATACACTGCAGGTTGTTCGGAATCAAGGGAGGCAAACATAACATGCATTGGTCAAATCCAGGCCACAAACAGGTTCACTCCAGCTCTCAAAATGACATTTGATTGAAATCACCAAAAGGCATTAAATAGTGTTTCAGTAAAAGTGCAGTCGTTCCTAATTTGTCCACTAAAGATAACACGGTTTCAGACTTGCTACCTTATGCTTATCCAAATAGCTTGAGCGTAATAGCCATGATTTGAGACCGAGCTCATGAAAACATGCTGAGTGCTTCGGAAATTGTTTGTGACTAGCGCAGCAGAATCTGAATAGTAACGAGGCAGTGGGTCTCACAATGTAAAGTTTTCAAAGGTTTTGCAAAAAATTGATAAAACTGGAATATAATCTGGAGGCTCTCAATTTCTTTAGGTTAGACCAACTATTTGCAGGTGCACAGTCAGACAGAAGATGGGTAATCTTTAGGGATACATCGTTACCAGTATCGGGTCATATATTGAAGAGGGTACTCGCACTTGTAAAAGATCCTTCATACAACGAAGTTTATGAAATCAACATTGCAAAACAGTCTTATGATGCCTCCGAACAAAAACATTGGCGTCGTCATGATTTTTAAATCTTCACGCTGTAACTTCAGTGGTGGAGCGTAAATGAGATCATATTTGGTTCTTTAGTTTTTCCCTAAATCAAAATTCCTGCTGTTGTGTTAAACACCAGTGTGTCCTTCCTTTTAAATCAAGTCAGAAATGAATCAGTGCAGACTTTTGAACTCTTCGCCGTTCATGAGTCAGTCAAGTCAAATAAAGCAAGTGGCTCTCGAGTTGAAATTACACAAGTGTGTCAAAAGGATTTTATGGTTTACTCTTCAGCCGATGCAGGTGAACAAGCTGCATTTGAAACTGCACTGGAGCATATGTACGGTGAATTTTTCTTTGTAGATGGTGAAAGCGAAAAGGAAGGCAGACATGACAACCAGCAGAGCCGCTGCAGGCAGCCCCTCCAGCAAACTTCAGCTGTGTGCCTCCGTGCCGGGAGTAAACCTACAGCGAAGTCGCTCATAGAACAAGACGAGGATGTCAATACTGAGCTGCATGCAGAGAAATAATCAATCCTATGTTTCTATTTGGGAACGCACATGTTGATATGTTTGTACGGGGAGCTGTGTACAAGAAGAAAGACACCTGATAGTGAGTGGAAAGTCACTTTAAATGTTATATCTGCTTAAAATATCTTCATTACACTGAAAAATACTTGTTTTTGTTGTTTTTATGACTTACTTACATAAGACATTTCCAGTAATGAACATCATTATTGCCATTATATTTATGTTTTTTTTTTTTTTTTTTTTTTTTTTTTTTTAAAGAGAAACAGATGTGACAGGGCCATTAAAGGCAGGTTGAAAATGAGGTTATCAACAAGCTACACCCAATGGTCATGAAGTGAAAAGCTGATTTAAATCTTTTGGATTATGTTTCGGGTTCTGTCAGGACAAGTTCAACTCACATTTGCTGGCTTTAGAGAAGGAAAACAAAATGCATGTTTGGTCTCTCAGCAAGTCAAAATATAAATCTGAACTTTTTGGATGACCAGTCCAACAGCAACATCACGGCTTGTGTATCGAGTCCATTCTGCGTTTCAGGCCATCAGAGAGCAAATTCACATCCTGTCATTGATCCTTCACAAACAAACCAAAGCCTTTGTTGCAGCAAATCCAAGTCATGACTTAAGACGGGAAACATCACAGAGTAAAACCCAAACAAAACCTGGAGTCACTTGGAGGTCAAGTCATGTCTTAAAACACTGTATCGTGCCTCATTTCTCCTGAGATTAAATATAAGTCTCGACAAAACAAGGATCAAACATGGAGAATCTCTACCAAGACCTCCCACTGCACACGCAGCTCAATCAGCTGTTACCTATACAACCAAATATTTGTTTGCCAAACGTTTGATCAACCAAGCTGACTCACACAGTGTCTCATAAAAGCTCAATGAAAAAACACACAGATAAAAGGAAGAGAAAGAAGATTTAGTTATGAGTGAAGCAGATACCTGAATGATGTGTCACCATGTCCTACAATTTGGGGCGGGTGAAAAAGTAGGTCAAGAATATGTCTTCCTTTTATGAGGAAATCATGATGAGAAATGGATACGTAACAGGTAAAATGAAAATTCCATATATAAAAACAAATATTCTAAGCTGAATGTTTAAGTATAAAAACATTAATACCAGTAAAAAACTAACTTTAACAGGTAAGTCAAGTGAAGTGAAGCAAACTTCAACTGCTCCTGATAATAATTTGTTTACATGTAAAAAAAAAAAAAAAACCTTACGACGGCCGCGGTGCACTTGTGTAGTAGCAGTGTTTCCTATTTAGTCAGAGCATTTCCTGAAAGTTCTACCTTGGGAGCCATTTTCAAAAAGTTCAGTTTCAAGTTCTGTAGAACCTGCAAGGATATTTTGAAAGTATTGTTATAATTTTCACAGTGTTACTAATTACTTGCAATGTTTTTTATTTTTTTCCCACCTGTGCAAATGGTAAAATATTACTCTCCCTGTATAACAGAGGGCACATCTTGAGGTTTCTCTAATCTAATTTGGTGCCAGAGTATGTTTTGCACTCCCTTTTATACAATTTATTATTCATGACTGTCAGAACTCCAAAACAACCCAAACAAAACGATCCACCATGTAACATTTTTTCAGTATTCAAAGGGCAAGAAGTTAAGTCTCTTCGGTGTTTTGGTTTCACGCGCAGACAAATCTTTAAACAGTGAAACATAAATCCTCACAGCAGATGAGTTCAGGTTGCAAAAAAAAAAAAAAAAACCTCACCAGCTTCATTGATTTGAGTCAAAGTGCTACAGTTGTTTTCCTAATTACAAGGTAAACACAGGGGAGACATTTGAGGACAATGAAGCAGCAGATAATCAAGTGACTGCATGGTTGACTCAGAAGGAAATATTATAGCGGGACTATAAATTCAAGTAGTATGTGTGGAGAGGAGGAGACGGAATACAAAACCATGAGTGGGGATAGAGCCATGGATAGTCTGAGAACAGTGGAAGTAAACGTGAGACAAAGTCTCTTTACAGTATTTTTGCTTAATCATGTCTTTTATATTGTTATATTAGCAGAAAGTGAAACAGAGTCGGCAGTTGTGTCTTGCACTTTTTTTCAGAGGGTTTACTTTGTTTAAGGGTCAATGCAGGGTGTGATTTATCCTTTTTAATGCCCTATGGTTCCATCAGCAGCGTTCAGTGACAAAATCTTTCAATCTACAGTTAAATTCAATTCAATGTAACTGTTCAGTTAAATTGTAACATCAACATCTGTAACATGTTGGGCCACTGCTGGGTGCTGTTGGTTGCTTTCGTAATGAAACCACAAATACGTGTGCAAATGACAAAATAATATAAACAATAGCAATGGGGAGTCCATGGACAATCTTATTGATAGATGACGAAGTTGGATTGCTATTCCGGGTGACTCAACCATAAAACTACTAAGTTCCAGGAGAATATGGACTGGGAGTCATGACACTCTGGAGGAAAACATTGTTGTTAGTGTCCATCTACAATTGTCTATCTACAACATCTACGGATGTGCAGGGGAGCTATGTACGGCCGTGCTGTGCATGTGTAATAGCGGCCTTGCAAAACAACGCTACAAAAAACTTCCATCATTTACACGTAAAGTTCAATTTTCCCCTGCTTTCATAGAAACAAGAGTTGGTGCATTTTCAAAAACTTTCACCTTCGGAGAGGTTTTCATAAAGCTACATTTTCAATGGCTCCAAGCTGTCACGAACCAGGACGGAACCCAGAAGCGGATTCTCACACAGAAGGAATCAGTTCAACAGAGCGCTTTATTTCAAAGTCTTACTGGTGCAGGCATCCAGTGGGTGATTCGAGCAGAAGTACAAAAAAAATGAGCCGAGGGTTCAAATGGATTGTTAAATTGTATAATTAGTGTTAGATCAGTAATCCATCACCTGGAAGAAGAGCACTACGCTGTTGTGACTTGATGCAGAAGGCAACAGGAAGTGGGTGATGGGTGGGTGAACTCAAGACAAAGGATTCAGGTACATAAATTTCTGTGTATTTAATTGGCCAGCTTGTCCAGTGATCACAAGATTGCAAAATGTGTGAACAATTGTGATTAATTAAAGGGGGATGTGCAGTAAATACGTTTGTTTTTTTTTTTTTTGTTTTTTTTTTTATCAATTCACACACCCTTACTTTTAATGCAATTTTTTTTAATGTGGATCTGCAAATGAAATACTATTAATCAGTAATCATTTTCCCCACAGGGCAATTAAAATAACTTAACAGAAGAAGGAACAGATAGATCATGGGGGTGAGGTGGTGTTCTGGAGGAAGGCTGCTTCTGTAGTGGCAGTAAAGCAGCTATAAAGCAAACTCCACGTGGAGATCAAGCAAAGATTTTCTTATTAGAGAAGATGAAGCTCCGCCTATGGCGGGTGATGGCAGGAGACATTAAGCAACGCCTGATTATAGTCAAAGATGAAGCAATTGCTTAGTAAAATGTTTGCAGTGACATTCATCAGCGGGTACCTTCCTCAAGTCCTCCGACGCTAATGAAGATGGCACATGCTCCACAGTTTCCTCTGTGTCTATGGCCCCAGGCCCACTAATAAAAAGGACCACTTCAAACAGCAAGCGAGCACCTAATTAAATTTCTCTCCAAATTAATGAGACACAATGTTTACAACTCCACCAGGCGATTAGCGAAGCGACCGGGACGCGGCTGCGAGTGATACCGACGTTCACTTCCAAAACCCGTCCTGCGTGTCCCTCACTGTTTTACCTCTCAAGAGCACCGGAATGAAATGCAAATAGTGAAAGCTAATGTTCCACTGTGAATAAAACGCTGATGAAAGCCAGTCTAATATGTCCCTTGCTCTATTCACTTATCGCATGAATACTCACACCTCTGATGGACCAATAACATAAAAGCTCCCCCTGGTATAGTTTTTGTAGGAATACTGTGTGGATACTGTTTAGGCTCATGGAATGTTTTTTGTCCTTGTGTAGAGTTCAAAAAATAAAAGTGTATGAGAGAACTGACTACTGTAGCACAAAAGCAATATTTGCTCTTACAATCCAATGAAATAATTTTGCACTGCGATTAAATGCTCATCATTATTACAGGGTGCGATAAAAGGAGTACGATTTTTCAGTTTTTCCTTGTGAAAACGCTCCCGGTGGGATTTTGTGGCCAAGATTACACAACTGAAGAATGGACCGAGTTGTTCTTCATTTGTTTTTAAGGCTTTTGTTTGTTTGAACCATAATGACTGACTGAAAACTGCATCGGTTTTCCGTTATTCGTTGCCAGCAAACTAGCGTTAGTATCGAAGTCATGCTGTCAGGATGAGTTTGTAATAACACTCATAATGCAACAGCAATAAGAGACGTTTTTTGGACATTTCACTGTATTTTGCATCATAAGGTATCAATAAAAATGGCTTTACATTGAGAATGTAGTCATTTTCTGTCATATTTTGTTAAATTATAGACATTTTTCATCATGTACACTCAGCAATATGACAAAGAAAATCTTTGAAGTTTGAATTTATTGTTTATTCTGACACTATTCTACTTGTTTAGCCCCCTCAAGATGATATTAGGTTGTATGTGGCCCCTGAATTAAAATGTGTTTGACAAGCGTAATGTAAACAATCAAGCTCTTTGAAACTGTCTGTCTTCATTCTGCACATGTAAGAAATGTGCCTCTGCAGATCCAGATGACTGAGAAAGTTAAAATCCCAAAAGTAAACGTCAAAAACACTTTGTCGATCAGTAGTAAGCATGTGTAGTACCACAAGCTGGAGAAAGTGATGCTTTTACAAAATGTTACCACCTACAAACTTTTTCCAAAAAAGTGCTGTACTGTTTTAATGGCTCCAAATGACATTGTTGTGTAATGAACAACCAAAATGCAAAGAAAATTGACAATTTAAAGTGAATGACAACATTCTTTTGCATTAATCATTGCTACCTGTAAAGTTTGACTTCGACATATTTCAGATGGACTCTCCCTATTCTCTAAAACCAAACGAGGCTCAACTTTGCTTTTAGAATTCGAAGACGTGTCTTGTTGACGAGGCGTCATCAGTCCACAGATCAGAGTCAGTTATTGAATGTTCGTTCTAAAGCACCACCAGTGCATGCAACCTACTCCAGCAGCTCATTTGGTATTTTTCAATCTTCTATAATTGCCTTCCTGTTACACTGCACTCCATGAGGCTATTTTACTAATCTGTTGCTTGACTGGTCATTCTTTTGCTTGGTCGTTTTCTTGTTCTTGTGTCATACCGTTGGCTTTTCAGAGGGTGCTCACTGGCCTTGCACTTTCATGTCTGTCTGACTGCTTTTCTGAATATGAGCTGTTTAAAATAACAAAGATGAAATATTCAAAATATGGTGAAGCAAAGTTTTGCTTTCGTGCTCGCCTGGCTTCAAACAAGGTCAAAGACAAGAAGTTTTCTTAAGATGGTTTGAAAAAAAAAAACAAAAAAAAAAACCACTACAAAAAGCAAGGGAATAAAATATATCTCCATCCTAAGACTCATAGTGCCACTGGAGCTCTGCAGGGACTAAATCTGTCTGTAGAGTTTTCATGTTCTGCCTGTGCATTTGTGGGTTTAATCCAATGACATTTGAGGCTAATTGGGAAAAATTGGAAAACTTAGATACTTTACCTTGTCTATCTGTTTTTAAATTGAGATTAGGTCATTTTTGAAAACATCTTATGCAACTAAAATCAGTAAACATAACATTTATTTCCAAATAATTTTCTGAAAGCTTCATGGAGCCACTATCGAGAGAGATTGAAGAGACATGTGGCTTCCGACCTGCATGTTTGCAGACGTCTAGACTCGAAGCTACAATGACTCACTGACTCACAAAATGTAGCACAGAACTGACCACACACTGGGGTTAGTTGGTTAGCTTGTCATCAAATATGCTGCGAAGACATACATCCTTAAGAAGATACAATGAGTGCTTCCTCACGAACTGATGTGTTCAGCAAAAATGGTAGCTTTCGTGTCTTGACGGGGGTGCACCTTGATTAGTTTGACATGAGGGACCGTTACTGCAGCTCAAGCCTTTGACAGGTAGTGGTGGCGTCAACACCCATTATCCTTTGGATTAAAAATAGATTAAAGTCATATCCTTGACGGTGAAGCCTGGCATTGGGTGAGCGCAGTCCTGGCAGCCTGCCTAGCTTTTGATATACGAGAGGAGGTTCGCAACTTTGTGAGACTTTCCCTTCAGTTGTACCCCTACAAAACATTTTGGCATTCATGAAGATCAGGTAGTTGCCGTTCATGTTCACAAAATGAACTGAATTTCACATAATCTGACACGGTGAAAATTTCACATCGACTTTAAGAAAACATGCACATTTGCTGCCTGATATGTCAGTTGCAGGTGAAATTATAAAAAAAATTAATAAAGATATTCTGTGTTATTCATTTAATCTGAGGTCATAATTTTAAGGGTTATAAAGTGTACAGACTATTGATGTAGTACACAGTAACAGGCCTGGTATTGAAAGTGGCCTCAGGAAAACTTTTTCAAGGTCTTGTTCTGGTCATGTATTGGTCTTGAGACTCTCTGGTCATGTCTTGACTCAGTCTTGGTCCTTGAGAGTCTTGCTCTTGTTTTAAGTCCAGCAGCACACACGCTACAGGATTTTTCAGATCAAGAGACCACACACTTGATGATTACAAAAGACAGATCGCACAAGACCATCCTCTTCTGATCTGGTAGTGGGAACTTAAGAGCTCACCCCACACTAACCGATCCTTCAGAAGAATATCAGGCTCTGCACCATAGACTTCTGCAAAACTATATATATAGGTCTATTCTCCTCATGGTCAATATTCCAAATCTCGAGTAGTCAAACGTGACTTAAGTGTTAAACACGGCATGTAGATGTAAACAAACATGTTGCCACAAAACAAACTCGGGACTGTATTACAACTCAGGATTTTCTTTTATCGAGGTAACTTCAGGATTAACTCTGGGATTCCTGTACTGTGAAGCAGATTCACTTCTTATCAGGATAAATCACCCCGGGACTCTGATATATAACTCCGGAGCAGAGAATGAAGGCGACGTCTCCTGACCAATCAGACCTCTTGGAAAATGACCTGCTTATTTTTAGAACATCCTGATTGGTGCGTGGATTGCCCCGCCCACTTCAAGAACTCAGTGCATGGCAGCGGAGACGGAGTATTTAGAACGATATTTTCAACATAATAAAATAATTAATGGTCACTCAGGCTTTGAAAGACGTTGTTCTTGTCCTTGACTTGAACTTAAGTCTGTTTCGCTCCACGAGGTTTAATCTGAAATAATAAAGATAATAATAATGGTCACGACTAATATAAATGCAGAAACGCGAATTTATGGGGCGCATATATTCTCTGCTGTCAAGGTGATGAATTAATATTCCAACACAAAAAACATTCACACGGTAAATAGCCTCAAAAACAAAATGATGGAAAATTTAAATCTATAGAAGAGCCGTGTGGAATAATAAAGTGAAACTGAGTGATCACAGCGCCGTGCATCATGTCCACTTATATGGTCCAAAGAATTCATATCGTATAATCTCATCAAGTCACACAATAACAAGGAACTTTCTGGCATTGGCTGCAGCAACAGTGTTGCTTTCAGGCTTTCATACAGGTTCACATGACGTCACACACCGTGGAGCTCGGCTCCGCTCGGGGCAGACCACACACATCAGGGTTTCTCGTAGCAAATATTCAACATATTCATGATCTCTGATCTCTTCTTCCGAGCGGGTCGGGCCCGACAAATTCACTGTTAACCCACACCACAGGAAAATCTAGCACCATTTTTTTTGCAGACATCCGACATTCGGGCCCAAGCTTCCGATGCTCAGGAGGAGATCGGGACTAAAATCGGTCCGTTTATCCTGTAGTGTGTGCTAGCCTTTAGTCTTAGGATGCTCTGGTCTCGCCATTTAATCATACATATAGTCAAATTGTGATGTGGGAAGTTGCGATATGCTAATTAAAACAGCACAAAAACATAAACACACATCAACATAAACATCCTCCATCCATTATGCATATATCATGTATACAAAGTCTTTTGACCAATGGAGTGAGCATTTAATACCACAAATATTTAGATTGCCAGACAGAAAAATGTGATTGGTCCCTCCAAACACCTTTCCACTGATGTACCATCTCGTGGCAGTGTACCTTACACCACTGCATCCAACGCTTTGCATTGCGCTTGGCGATGTAAGGTTTGGATGCAGCTGTTCGGCCATGGGAATCTTGAAGCCATGAATCACCGTTGTGGAGCTAATCCGAAGATCACATGAAGTTTGGAGGTCTGTAGTTGTTGATTCTGATGATAGTGTTGACCTCTCTGCATGACGCACCACAGCGTCTGCTGACTCTGCTCTGGGATTTTTTTTTTTTTGTGGCCTACAACATCAAGGCCAAGTTGCTGTTGTTCCTCATCATTTTGTTATAGTACTACTAATTTTTTACACCTGTAGCCGACCATTGTCTCTAGAGAACAAGAAACATTGAACCAGCACAATTGAGAATAAAACAGAGGAAAAACAGTCAATTCCTCCGAAGTTCAGACTTTCTGCTTCCTCAAGAGGCTTACACATTTGGCAGCATTGAAAGTGCGTCTGATGTTAACACGGATAGTAAACGATCCATCTTCATGTCACAAACCAACGTGAAGTCCTTCTCTCACGCTCAACAAGGATCACAAGCAGAGTGACAAGCAGCTACGCAGATGATACATAGATTTGCATCTCATTCAAATCTTCCTATTTATTGTATTTTACAGGCAGTCAAACATCACCTGAAACTTTAAACGACGCACACAGAGTTCAAGGAACTACAGAAGTCAAAGAGAAATGCTCAAATTTGCTTCAGGGCCATTTGTAGGGTTTCAACCACAACCAGTCAGCACAGTGCAGTCAAGCATGAAGAAGAGTGGGAGGTCTGATGATTCTCTGTTGGGTTTTTTTTTTTTTTCCAAATGACTTGTTACCCAAACAAGGTTCACTGACTTTTGAATTTAACGGACTTGACTTTTTTGGGAAGCAATAAATATAAAGAGGACAATATGAAGTCAAATGTAAAATGTGGGAAAACCCTGATTACTCCAATTCCTATTTTACTACTACTACTACCCCTCCTCCTACTTTTACTCCCACAACTAGTTCTACTCCTCTTACTACCACCTCTTACAACTACTTCTACTCCTCTGAGTATTCCTTCTCCTACTCCTATTTCTACTCGTCGTCGCTATCCTCTTCCTCCACTTATTACTCCTATGTAAAATGAATCATGATGGGTATATAACTTCACACTGGGTAAAATGCAATAAATAATTTGAATATTTGTAGTACAAAAACTGAAATACCATTTCCAAAGTAATAATTCACTCTCAAACATTCACTCCTGGTATTGAGAACACCCCCAAAACTGTGCAAACATCAATGTGATATTCATGTCGTGAGGGGAATTAACACTCTGGATTGTTTGTACAGATTGTGGAAAGATTGAGCCGCCATGATATTGAAATAACATCATGCAGTCTGCTTAAAAGCATCTGTTGTGTTGCAATACTTTTCTTCAGATTGAAATTGCTGCACACATCTAATGTTTTGAGTAAATCTTTGTCAAGCCGGAGCAATAGGAGGGATACGGATCAATTTGAAGCCACGTTGTTTAGTACTGGATCCAAACCACGTCAAATGACTTGAGACTCCCTGTTGGGAAAATTACACTACCTTGTTGCACATGTGGAAAATCCAAGTGAATGATACAAAAACCACAAACTGAGGCCTTAAAAGACAGAAACAAACCACATTTGAGTCATACTCGGACAGCGAGTGTCAGAAAATATGAGTCAGTTTGTTCACGGACGAGGCAGGGGAAGTCATTGGGACAATACTGGTCACTAAACTTTAACCCTGAATACGTATATAAACCAGGAAATAGTCTGTGGAACAAATTTATAAAGAACTCTTCATTTGCCACATAACAATAGTCGGAGGACTAGTAAGATACAAAACACAAAAGCAATGACAAAAAAAATTCAACTGAGAAAATGGTCGTATTTACATCCCGAACCTTCTGGGTGTGAAATTTGTGTTAATTCTGATCTGAAACAACTATTCAAGAGTGTAATTGAAAAGAAATTGATTAACACCCTTCTTGGACATTGTTGTCCTCCACTGTCCTTCTCCACAATCTGTCTGTTCTATTATTTTCTCTTTTTTTCCCGATAACCCTCTTAAAAGCAAAAAATCTCCACCTGTGAGTCTGGTTCTGCAGGTTTCCTCCTGTTTAAAGCCAGTATTTCCTTTCTATCGCCTGCTGCTTATGTGGAACTGTTGGGTTTTTTCTCTGTAAAATTGCATTGAAGTGACAAGCGTTGTCTATGTTGCTATAGAAACAAAATTTAATTAAACGTAATCCATTAAGACACTACTTTTCCAATATTTAGTTTCTTCGTATTGAATATTTTGAGAATTGTACAGGGGAGTGAGTGCCAACCCCCCCCCCCCAAAAAAAAAAAATCCACTCTGCTCTCATGCATTTCAGTCAAACTAAATGGTTAACATCTGGAAGTTGAAGCCATTAAAAGGTTTCCAAGCATCTAATGCTACATTTTTTAAGCATAGCAAAAAAATGTTTTTTTTTTTTTTTCATACTGGGAAATGATGCATCAAACAGGCCATATGCCAGTGGGAGATAAGAAACCATGCACGCCAACATGAAAGGCACACAGTTAACGTTGCAGTCCATCTTTGGCAACCTTCAGCAGCGAGATCTGGCCTTCCACATGTGAAGTGACCTTTGCAGATCTCCCCTATTAGCTGCGAGCTTTTCATTAACCGAGCCTGTATTCGCTGGCAAGGGTGGAGAAAGTGGAACATCACAGTAGCGCACACGCTGCGGATCAAACCTGCCCCGAATCGGACCTTTCACAGCTTCGCTTGGCTGTCTGACATTCAATACTCAGCAGCCTCATTACCACAGGCCGCTGGGATGTTGTTGCTGCAACATGACAGGCGGGGAAGAAGTGCAAGCAGGACGGGCATACATGTACACAGATGCGTATTATATGTGCAACTCGGAGGGGCAGTTTAACATGGTCGTTTAACAGCTTCCTTACAGTTAAAAACATTTTGGCTCAATATGTCTGTTGCTCTACTTTTTTCCCCGTTTACAAAGTCCTGAGATTGAATAGTCAAGAGAAAACATTTTTAGTTTTTGCTTCAGAAAAATTTCACATTCGCATGGCAACATTTTGAAAACAATTTCCGGGGAAACGGCAGAAAAGCTTACAATGATGTAATCAGCATGCCGGACCATAAGTTGGCACTGTTGTTTGGATTGCTAGTACAGTGACTCTCAGCTATAATACTACCAAGTCCCAGGAGAACATGGACTGGGAGTCATGACACTCTGGAGGCAAACGCTGTTATTGTCCATCTACTCACATATGCACAGAACTATTTGCTATGATCGGAGTGGTAGCACCCCCATTTCCACAGAGAGGGAAACAGG
>OMNM01034723.1:0-10579 GCA_900302745.1 Parablennius parvicornis | reverse complement strand
AGATAAAAAAAAAACCGTGACAGTGCAAGGTTGGAATCCTCAGAAGTTAGTGCCTCAGCTTTTTCTTTTACAGCTCACTGTGCAAAGAAGGAGATGAAAATGAGAATGAAGTACAAGAAAAAGAAATGGAAAGATAAGAAGAATGGTCAGTATATATGTAGGTAATTTATCAATAAAAAGATTAAGGATGAAATTTACAGGATTAGCCACAGCATTCTTCGGCTCCCCATCATCAACAATCATCCTCATCCTCGTAAACATCGACTACTGTCCTCCTCATCAGCCTCAGCCTTACGTTGGCCAGCTTCATCATCTTCAACAATAGACATTTTACATTATCGCGCAGTTTCCGTTTTATCGAACGTCAAAGGTCAGAACGCAGAATCCCCCTGTCTGGCTCCTCCCATTCAAATGAATGGGAGGAGGCAGTGATCATAAAAAGCAGTGATCAAACACTTGGAATGTGGTTAAACCGTGACTCTGATCGACAAAGCGAGCAAATCAGCAGGGTGACAAGAACGTGTCAAACAAGACGATGTAACACATGTGGAAAAAATTCTCTAAAACATGACCGTTTTGACGAGCAGGAGCAATTCTGTCATTTTTTTTGCTGCCGCGATTCCAAGCGAAATGTAACACGGAGTCTGATGGAGCAAATTTGGGTGTCTGCGTCAAACAGAGCCTCCTGCTGTCTGAAATTCACATCTGACTGCTTCCAAACCCACAGAGACTGAAAGACAACAAATTTTCCTTTCAGAATATGATATCTTTATGAAAAACTTTGCCGAAAACTGTGGATTCTGAGGAGTTGTTTGATAAATATGGCAATAAAATCGGTCATCTCCCACACTCTGATGACATCATTAACTGCAGCTACGTTGATCAGTGTTGCATCATACTCACCAAGTATTATGCAATACCATGTCAATTTCACTGTCACCACCTAAACCTGCATGTCCTGACTTTCCAAATTAAAGGCCCAAACCCCTTCAAAATAAAAGTCTTTCTTTATGAAAAAAAAAAAGATTATGTTGATGGATTTAAGTGTTTCGCTACGCTAGGGGTGAACTGGCTTTCAAAATAAAAGCCCCAAATATTTTCAAAATAAAAGTCTGTTTCTTAATAATAAAGTAATTTAATACATTTAATAAACTTTAATATAAGTAATTATCTGTTAAAACCTTCAAAAATGTATATTTTATTCATATTTACATGGGCCAGAGGCCATGATTGGGCCAGAAGCCATGATTGGGCCAGAGGCCATGATTGGGTCGACCCTGACGGGTCAGAGGCCAGAGCCCGAGGTCCCGACCAATGCTGCTTGCAGCTTTAATTATTGTCTGAGATCAGTTTTGAAAAGTAGGAGGGTCTTGATTGTTTTTGTGCCTGCCTATGGCAAGGTGCAAAGATTACTATTCCTAGAAAAGCGTCTCATTAAGCCAGGTCCCTGATGAGGCTTCACTTCAGGCGGTTCAGGTCTTCCTCGGCAGCACTCTGCCACCTTCAGCATCAAAACAGTAGTTTTGTTTTTCACAATTTTTAAGCTTTTTGTTTTTCTTTCAAAGCTGTTTTCGCGGAGAGGGCTTTCCGCCCATTTCTTGTACTTTTACCAATTTTTTTTTTCCTACATTTTAGAAATTTTATTTTTAGACGTCTTTTATTTTTCCTAAGCCAAAACTTAAAAATAATTTTGAAAATGGCTTTTTGTGCATAAGTTGTAAACTCAAAGAAGATAAAAATGTTAATTTAGGTATAATTTTTGAAAGTTTCATGGAGCCACTAGAAAAGGGCCAGAGCCACATGTGGCTCTATAGAGCAGCTGCAGGTTGCGGATCACTGCTTTACACCATTTTGAGCCTTTATTGGACGAGTGAAAACATTTGATATCTTCCAAAGTCACAGAATTCAAGCTCATACATGCTCGAAATGCACAACATAGTCAAAATCTTATTTTGGCTATGTTCATATTGATACTGATAATTCATACTGATAATTTAATATACAGAATATAATTGTAACAATCAGTAGTGTATAGGATGTGTAAACAACCTTTTCCAGACATCCAGTAGGGATTATTTTAAATTGAGAGGCATTTTGTAAAATTATGAACTATTTTAGGAGGAATAGAATTAGTGTTGCAATTTTCAGTAGATTTGATTATACAGTGATGTCCATATCTCTGCCTACACCCTGGTGTCTTTGTTTTTTGACTGTGTTTAAATATTATTATCTATTGCTTTGTAAAGAAGTCCTAAATTGAAGTAGAAGTAGTAAATTGAATTTTTAGGAACTTATAAAATTTACCTGAACTGATTTACATTGATGTTATTTCAACCTGAGCTTGGTAAATAGTATAAAATATACACTGAAGGTTTATATATATAAGAAATGCTCGAACACCCACCCCAGTTTGATTTCAAAACATCCAAATTATCTTCTAAATGGAAAAATACATATTTGCACTTTAACCTAAATTGATAGATTACATGGAGGGTGATAACAACAACATAGGCTCAAATTTCGATACAGAATCATAGATTGACATAGATAATATTTGACTCACTTCGGCTGCAGAAGAGAGTTTACATCATACATTCATAAAAACTATAGATTGACGGAAAAAAATATAGCAAGAATCAATTTTACTCTTTCAGCCTGACATCAGAAATCTGCCATTAACACATAATGACCACTAGAGGTCCTCACAACTCCATAAAGATCCATTTATGAGCCATTTTCTGATTTAAGATGTATTTCATAGATTTACGTTTGTTTTCCCAATCTGAAGTGTTACTGGTGTATTAGACAATTTAGGGAGTTATGCTATGAAGATGATGATGATGATGATGATGATGATGATGATGATGATGATGATGATGATGATGATGATGATGATGATGATGATGATGATGAAACTTTCATCTCACTGTGAATAGATTTGTGGTCAACTAGTTTTACTATTTAATCAATATTAATTGACTGACCAGGAACAACTGGTGTGATATGAATTTTACCAAATGTCATATTTTTCTTAATAAAATTAATACATGTGCCGAAATAAGCTGAACTCGTACAGTCAGCATCTTTAAGTGAACATATGTTTAATCTGTTATTATATGTAGATAGTTTAACCAAAAAAAACAAAAAACAAAAACAAAACACTTTTAACAAAACCAAACATGTGAAAGCGGAGATTGTTGGTGTAATCTCTCAGCTGATGTCAGAATGTGAAGAATCAGTGAACAAGGTGAAAAGGTCATTTCTCGTCTCACTGTCAGGTCACTTTATGTGGCAAAACAGTTTCCAGGATGAAGTGGCTTCAAACACAGTTTGTGAAGTTTTCATCCAAATTATCCTTCACATGTGGAGATTTTTAATGTAGTTTGAAATACTGCACATACTGCACATAATTCATTCATTCACAATCTTGTCTCAAATCAGCAAGTGTAAATCGACAAAATTGCTGAATTACAACTGAAGAATAGAAAGTGAGTGAGTGAGTGAGTGAGTGAGTGAGTGAGTGAGTGAGTGAGTGAAAAGGCAGCCACAATACTGAAGTGACTTCTCTGTATTTTTAGCCCACTGGCATTGCAAGACTCTTCACAGTATCGGTTGAGCACATTGGACTGTAAATATTCAATATTTATTGTATGATATAGGAAGAGCCATAATTCTGGTGGGAAGATGTGTTAAAATGTGAATTATGTCCACAGATTAACTCTGAATATGTCGTATCATATTGTATTTCCTCTTTATTTGTAACAGGTATTTTCTGTTATTTCAGTGCATTCGTGAGCTCCGTTATGACGCGTCTGTCTGCCTCGAGCTCCGCGCGCTCCGGGATCTCTACACTCTGACGGACTGAGAGGAAATGACAGAGTATGAAATTTAAATACCACCCAGCAGCAACAAGTTCCTCTGTAATGTGCAGGCATGGGTGATGCAGGAGGTGGGCTGAGGAGAGGAGATCCGGAGGCTGCGGCGTAGGATCAGGTAAGAATCAGCCTTTTGTTTTTTCTTCCTGAAACTCTCACGTTTCACATGTGAGCGTTTTCCCTGCTTTCAGCCGCGATGCTGCAGACAGCTGTTTGTGTTTTGGCAGTAATAATGGCGTAGGGTCTGTGCAGAAGCTGAGGAACTGTTGTTTTTCACGGTGTCACAATGGAAATGACTGTTTGCAGGGGGTCCTGCAGCAGATCCCCAGGAGACCCTCGGGTGTGGTCAGATTGTTGCCTGATTGGCTGAAATGGTCAATCTCATTAAGGAATGCCAGAGATGCTTCCAGAGATATCAACATGGTACTGATCCTTCATTCAAAAACCTAACATATAGGGGTAGCTATGGAGCCATTTTATTTGAATTATTGAAATAGTGCTACTCTTTTTTATTTTGTTTGTTGGTTGGTTTGTTCCGATTTTATTGGTGGGTTGGTAGATTCTTTGTTTTGATTGGTTAGTTGGTAGGTTAGTTGGTGGGTTTGTTGGTTGGTTGATTCTTTGTTTTGGTTGGTTGGTTGGTGGGTTTGTTGGTTGGTTGATTCTTTGTTTTGGTTGGTTGGTGGGTGGGTTGGTTGGTGGGTTTGTTGGTTGGTTGATTCATTGTTTTGGTTGGTTGTTTGGTTGGTTGGTTGGTTCTTTGTTTTGGTCTTGGCAGTCTTGGCATTCTGGCATTTGTGTGTCTCATATAAACTAATTGAAATCTAAATGAAGCAGAAGTGTCATGTCTCTTGTGCTGCATTGCATGAAAACCAGGCTGCAGTAAATAGTGCCTGTGCACATGCTCAGTAGATTAGAATGCCCATGTTCTCCCATTGTTATTGTTTAGAGCTGCTGTGTGTGTTTGTACTTTCATTACAAAAACAAACAACAACGCTCACTAGTGGCTCATTAGATCATTTTCAGTGTTTCAGCACATCATTTACAAAATCTTTCCATGTAAATACAAACTTATTTCATTTGAAATGCAGTGTACACGGGGCCTCAGACTCTTTGTCAGGCCAGAATGTGCCAATGGCTTCATAAACATTGGGATAGGAATAGACGTTTTACAGTCATTCCAACTCGGTTTTATGAATTGAACAGAGTCCGTCATGTTTCTGAGCTCTGGAGGTGTAGGCAGGTAGACACACACATTTTTAGTCTTTTTACTCCACAAAGTTGAGCTGCACTTCTCCTTCTGCCTTCGAAATGTCAAAGTGCTTTTGGTCCTATTTTCTAAAAGCACAAAGAGCAAGTAAACATTTTTAATAATAACAAAAAAAACTGCCAAATCATTTAGGCACTGTAATCAACTGTGGAAAAGAGGCTATTTGTGGGTTTTTTTGTTTTTTGTGGGAGCCTGCTGTTGTAAATATTTATTAAATAAATTGTCTCTGCCGGTTGCCTAGCAACATCAACCAGCACTATTACATGCACTTTCCAGTCCAGCCGACTTTTTCTTCTAAGTAGATGTGCACCACAATCTGTGTTTGTCTAAGTGGGCAGGTGGAAGGGGCTTGGAAAAACATAATTTTCAAAGTAGGTGCCACTTTCTGCCTTTTTTTCCTCCTTCGTTAAATGACCAGTTATATTTTTCCACAAGAACACAAGCTGTCACATCAGGCCAGCAGTATCAAAGTGAAGGTTATTCTATTGTATCAAAAATATATTTGATGATAATCAGTGAATGCAAGTGTTTGAAGCCAAATGTGCACGTAAAAAATAAAAACAGCCTATAATGAAAGTGGCAGCATGTTGCATCCTAATGAAAAGGAAACAAGATTAAAGTAACACTCCTCTGGTCATGTATGGCATTAAGTCTTTATTTGGAGTGTTATGGAACAGGGTTATGAACACTCAGTCAAAGAGAATATGCTAAACAGTGCCACAGGGACTGCTACTGGAGGTTTGCAGGTATTACAAAGAGTACAAAATAACACACTATTCACCCATTTTTTTAAATTTGCCTTAATGAATATCGGATATCGGGTGTCTGTTCCAGATCTCGAAAAAAATACTGGGAGGACTTTATGCTAGGAGATTAATGTAGAACACGCAATGGGATTTCTTCTCTTTGTTATATATTGTACCTGTTATTACCACACCACATATGAAAATGTGGGTCAAATCAACTTCAACAGAGATGCTTTTAGGCTTCGGTTACACAATGTTCATTTTGTTTCAGAAAGGTTTCGCATTTACACTACAAACCTTTGAAAATGGTAGCTGTTTACACGGAAACTACAGAAACGCTGGAAATGATGTAGTTAGAGTGCCAGGTCACTAGAGGTTGCTGTTGGTTGTTTATGTAATGAAGCCAACAGGCGTGCCTTGTGAGAACAATACAACAGAAACATTACCAATGGGACAACACGGGAATTCATATGGACAGACCACCAAGGTGGATTGTTGTTACAGTGACTATCAAAATAAAAGTACCAAGTCCAGGAGAGTATGGACTGGGAGTCATGACACTCTGGAGCAAAATGTTATTTTCCATACACTGACCACGTGCAGAAGAATTATATAGTACAGCTGTGGCGCACATGTGCCTTAACAATGTTTTAAAAAATTGCCCCTCGTTTCCATGGTGACAGAGTCGATTGCTTTCAAAAAGTTGCTTCTTCAGTGACTTCAGTTCACGTACACATAAAACAAAGGTTCTAAATGTTCAGTTGTGTGTGTGTAATGAGAAGATTTTGTTTCACAGTCAAATTTGAATTTTGTGGAAACTCATCTCAAATTTGTATTTATTTATGTTTTAATTGTGTCATATTCAGACTTTTCTGCTGTAACATTCCGGTTTGTTTGATAACTTCCTCCAAATTGTTTGTGCTCAGCGCTCAGTTCAGTCACTCCGTGGTGCCACAAACACAAAAAACATCTGTCAGCTGATCCACTTCTAAACAGGGTCTAAAGCAGCTATCTGCAGCCACACGTGGTTCAGTAGAGGCTCCCTGAAACTTACACTAAATTATATCTAAATAAACATTTGATCTTATTTTTATTTTATTTACACCAGGTGTCATTTTCACAGACGTTTAGGTTGTGGATGAAAAATGATTTAACACAAGGTACGATAACTAAAATGGGGAAAAACTGCTAATATGACTTGAATTTCTAAAATAAAAAACTAACATGTAACACAGCTTAGAAAAGAGAGAGAATGGCTGAATGTTTAAAATAACCTTCTTGTGGCCACAAGACTCTATAACTCCTCCCTGTAAACAGTATTTGATGTGTTTTGGTTCATTTCATCCTTTCTGTGCTTATATTATTCACAGTGAAAAATTTTACATATTCATATTTTACATTACCAAATGCTTTTTTATCCAGTCTTATATGATATTCAACTTACTTCCTTTCTATTCATTCTGTGTGGAGCAATGCTTAAAGGAATTTTCTTCTGGGGTTAAAAAAAAGAATTCTATTCTATTCCATTCTATTCTATTCTATTTGTTTCTATTCTACAATGTCAAAATTGTTGAAAAATGCTTAAAAAAATACAAAAACAAAACAAGGATTAAACCACTACAATCAGGTACAAAAACAGCTGAAAATGTAACGAAACGTTTACCATTCTAAATTTTGTTGGAACTTCATAAATGCAACCGAAGATACAGTTTTTTGTACGTTTCAAAACTGCATATATAAGAAGCTGTGTTATTCTCATTTTAAAGATTAAATGTGTTTTGTGGCTGCAGGTGAATTTGATTTGATGCAAAAATCACAAAAATGTCTCTTTTAGTTGAATGTTGCTGACCCATGCAAAATCCTCCTCCAGATGCTTTGGTACACCTGATTCTTCAGTTTTTACGTAGCGTAGTGACATAAACACTGAAAGTAGGTCCTGCTTTGACACGACGTCAGCGGAGGCTCGGGCTTTGCTCCCGACGGCAGCGACTCCCCAGGCTACAAGCAAGCTTTAGAGGTAAATACCACAAGTAATGACAAGAATGTAGACAACTTCACAGCTTGGTGCCAGCGCTCCCGATTACCATCATCAGTGTGCTGCTAAAACAACACATCTCTTCATTTTCCAGCCGATTGTTAGTATTCGGCGCTCATCAACCCGACAGAGGAAGCGTACAGTTTGAGTCTTTTGTTTATTCACTTGAAGGGTTGGGTTTCGTTTGAAGTAAAATACTGTGGTGAGGAAAAGGCATTAGTTTATCCGAACATCAGCTGGCTGATCTTTACTTAGCTTTCAGCTTTGCGCCGCCACAGGGCTGACGTTGTATCGCTGATAGCTGGAGCGAGGAGGGTTTTTCCACCGAGTTCTGTTCAGTCATGGTTGTAATCTGTCAGACTCACTGTGGCTGATGCTTGATTAATCACTAAATCAAAATGAGCAGCAGTGCACCCACGTTTCACTGCACCCGCAGAGGCCTTTGACTGTCTTTACGTGGATGTTTTGAAGGCTTCCAGCCATCCATTCCTCCTTCATTTTATTTCTCTTTATGTATGAAAATACCAGCAGCTTTTTAAGGTACTTATTCCCATGATGCAAAATATGAAGTTTGCTCTCAACATGCAGTTGGAAAGAATATAAACGACCTTGAGACAGCTTGTAAAACCAAAAAGAATTGCATAATTACTATAATTCTCCAAAGGTATTTGTTAATAACAGCAGCGACTTTTCTTAATTTTAAAGTTGCCTTCACAAGTTGTTCAGCAGCTTTAATTTGTCAAGAACTTTCTCAGAGGTAAAAGTTCCTTCAGCACAGTGGCTCATGAAAAGAAGCTTTCATGGTGGTGTTCAGGTTAGTAGGTTTGAGAACAATGCTCATTTATGAGGTGTGTTTGCATGTTCTCCCTGTCTGGACTTTCTCCCAATAGCCAAGATGTACTATGGCACTGTAAAGGAAATAGATCCAGTTCATATAAATCTTCTCCAGCTTTCTGTGGCCCTGCAAAGTTGCATAAACCAGGTATAGAAGATAGATGATTGTTTTCATGAAGGTTTAGCGTGACTAAGAAACACCCAAAACATTTCCTGGAATAGTGACGGACCCCATGATTGGGAGTAACTAGTCTCACTGTCAATAAATGTAAGCATTGCCTTGGACAGTAAGAGCACTAGAGAGCTGGTAGAAGACATTATCTTCCAATCCAAAGATTTGCACTACGATTCTTGTCTCTGCATGTCCATGTCGTTAGAGTTAGTATTGGATTAAGACACTGAACCCCAGAGTGCTCTCAGTGACTGATGTTGAGTGTAAATGGGTGAGTGACCGATCAGCTAAAGCTAGCTGCGCTCTGTGGGATTTTTGTCCGCCCCAGACCAATGATAGTGATCGTAGGAGAGTCGTGGTGAAGTCTTTGGTCTTGGCTCTAAATCGTAGCCCTGTGAGACCGGTTCAAGGACCAAAGACAACCTGCAATAAAATTCAGTGTCATATATCTGGAGTGACGGTGACGGCTGCTGCGATCTGTTGGGTTCGTCTACACAAAGCGCGTTTTGTTGGAAAATGAAGGAAATAACAGAAAAAGTGCTTACTTCAAGCTGTCTTTGCAAAATTGTCATCCCAAGCTGGCCTCTCTTTCCGAACTATGAACACGTCCATATTCTCCTCCATGCTTCATGATTGTGATGTGTTTGTTCTTGTGCAATCACATCGACTCACGTCGTTGTGGGCTGCGTTCAGCTTGCGTTCAATCTGCACACAGCAAACTTCAAATTATGGCCGAAAATGTATTAGATTTGTGTTGTACAAATTAGTGAGCTGTGAACTTAGATTGTTGAAATCACAGTTTGTAGGAGCCTTAAGGCATGTCGAGACCGCTGAAGCAACCAAAGAGTCATATGTGAACAAAATCTATTTACCTCAAAGTCCTGAAATAGAATTTAAACCAAACAAAACCAGCAGGATTCACCTCTACGTGGACGAATAACCTGAAGCTAAAGTCTGAGGTGCATGTTGATCAGCGCCTGAACCTTGATCTCAGTTAACCCCGCCCACCTGTAAGCTGTGGAGTCACTCACAGCCACACGAGTGCTCCCTCCCCACGCCGGCTGCTCTCCAGCGCATGTCTTGACATGCCGAGAAGCACAGGGGAGGGTGGAGACGAAAAAAAAACAAAAAACTAGAAAAACCGGAGAGCATGACAGACTGAGAGACAGAGTGAGAGAGGAGGCTTGTGTGAGGAATGAACAGAGGGAAGGCGAAGATCCCAGAGTGTGTGGAAGCAGAGAGGAATTTAAAGCTCAGGCTGCAGTATGGGGATCGATGCTGGGAGGGAAAAGCAGGACAGAAACTGAAAGCTTGAAGCTGTAAGACAAAGGCAGGGGAAGGGTGAGATACAGTATCATTAAATCTGTGAAAGGCATGCTGTCAGATTTTTAAACTCCACTCACTCCACTCACTCCACTCATTTCTCCTTCTTTCTAATCTCTGACAGAGCAGCTCCACAGTTTCCAAGAGGAGTGTGGATATGGTGATGTTTCAGACCTCGCAACGAAAGGATCAAGATGAATGAAGTAAAAGAAGAGATGCATCTTTAGCCGACTTAACCTTCCTCTGACTCCAGATTGTCGCCTTAACACCTACGAGGAAAAGACACCTACTGGTAATTATTATTATCACCCAGTGCAGGAAGCA
>OMNM01034722.1:0-11015 GCA_900302745.1 Parablennius parvicornis | reverse complement strand
TGTCCCGGGGCCCGGCTTTTTTTTTTCTCTCTAGCCATATTCCACTCATGTATGTGGCTATACATATACGTATATTTAACTACTTGAAAAATGGAGATTGAGTGACAGTGGCACACTGAAAAAAGAGTAGTCGCTGTACGAGCAGCGGTCGTCGTCACCTGCAGCGCCGTCCTGCCAAACTCATTGACCGTGTCAGGATGCACTCTGCATTCCTCCAGGATCCTCTGCACCTCCATCGTGTTCCCTTTGGCCGCCGCAGCCGTCAAAGCTCTCCCGGCATCCATTTGACTCAGGACCATTCTCGCCTCTCGTCTCTCCGTCTGCTCCGCGCAAGATGCGCCACAAAGCAAACCACAACAAACATGACAAAGAGCATAAAAGAGGCAGGAAGAATACACGGACTGAGGCTAGCATCCGGCTAACGTAAACTGTAGTCTCTCTCCCCCTCCTTCTGACGCCATGTTACCAGAGTCTCTTACATCGGCTAGATTCCACTCAAGTGGTGTCAAATCCCGCAGTTTGAACAGAAACATTCATTTCAAGTGTCGAGTCGACCGACCGTAACAAACAACTAGCATTCCCAGCTAAACGCTAACGCTATAGCGCTCCACAACCTACCTCCTGCTCCGTTAGTATCCACTCCGTCGTTAAGGCTTTTCCGAACCGACTGTGTCTGTGAGTTGGGAATTTTTTCAAATATTATCCAAAAAAGGAGCGTTCGTAAACATTTCAAAATACATTTGCGCGCTGAGATCCATACAGCGGTGTCTCCCGACTACAATTTACAAACATTGGACCCGAGCAAACGCCGACCAATCGCAGCTCGCGCCGAGGGTGTTGCTCCTCCATATATGGTAAAAAAGGGCGGCGCTACAACTGTGTTACTACGCTATCACTGTGGTAACAGTCACCGTCGACCAATCAGCGCACGCAGCGCAGAAAGCGGGCGATTTGTATACGTTGATGTCTTCAAAGGCAGTTCATTCAGATTTCTAACCTTAACTTGTATTTGTGCAGACGCAAGTGTGGAAAAAAGGCGGGTGGGAGTTTTAATTTTAGGCGGAATTTAGCGACTCGGATCACACAATGCAAAACTATGACAAAATCTCCATTTACATGTTAATACAATCTCATTCAAGTGTAATTAAAAAAACCCAAATAAGAGAAACACAAAGGCATTCAAAACAAATTATTATAGAGTTCTTATTTGAGCCAACAGTTAAATAGATTGCAACATTTTCACAGTAAAAACATTTAAATCAGGTTGAACACACATTTCATCTACAATCATATTGCAAAGAGCAAGAAGCATTTTAAAAACATTCAATTTGTCCACTTGAAGTGATAATTTTTGCTTCTGTGAAAGTCCTGGAATTGTCCGATGCACAATGAAAGATCCCCTGGTTTCACACATTTGTCCTCAGCTGGTAATCTAAACAAAAATCGAAAAAATAAAATCATGAGGCCACTAAATTAATTGACCAAATTTGAAATCTTCTTGAAAGTTATTCTAAAGTACCTCCACTCTGTGTGATGTAGCGCACCCACGGTAAAGCCTGGTAGCCACTTTTTTCTATGATCTTCATATATCTCACCTGGAGAGCAAGAGAGGCACGTTGAGGCAAGAAGCATGCGGCACGAATGTTCATCATCAATTTGAATCTAATCCAGTTTCTGGCAGTAAGCGCTTTAGTTTTTACAGGGCCAGACTTGAATGTTCAAGTGCTGCACAACATATTTACAGAATAATGATCTTCATAAACAAGAAACAGTTACTACATCACAGCAACTTTGAAGCTCCAGAGTAGTTAAGAGTTTGCTCTGGCTGTATTCTTTGGTCGTCCAAATTAAACACACAAACCTGGATTCCTGACACTGTGAAGTAGGGGATTTCAAATTTCACAGTAATGGGAGGCTTGCCCTCGAGCTCATCGTTTTCCACACTCGGCAAACCAAAATGAGCCCTCATGAGAAACTCTTTCCCTCCCTGAATGGACAGATGCACAGAGAGAGAGAAATTAAATGAGCAAATTAACATAAATAAAATATAAATTTAGGTGGATACCATTTGGATATAAACTGCTGGAATTTCTTACCGGAAAAGACTTGATGGTCCACACAACCATGTTCTTCTCAGGCACATACTTGGCATTGCCTGTGCTGGTTTTGAACTTGGGTGAGTCGGCATCGCTGGGGACCGGAACCATGACCTCCACATTATTTGCCACAGACTGTTTTTTGAATTGTCCTTTTGCCTGAAAACAAAGTCAATTCAGACACGTCTTAAAACCTCCATGCTGGTTTAATAATAATTCATTTTTGGTAATAACCACTTCAACTGCCACTCTGGAGGCAGTGCATGGAAACTGAACATGCAATTCTGAATCACTATTTGAAATGACAAACTACAGAATAATTGTTTGCATTAAAAACACATTTGCGGTAATACACCAAAGAGGACAACACACAAAACTCATAGGTCTATTACCTTAACCATGATTTCCACTCGACTGTGAGAGAATTTCTCAATAACAGATTCAATCCATATCAAAGGTTTCACCTGCAAAACATACGGGAAAGTTTTTACGGCACTAATACTTTGAAGAGTCAAACAAAGCAACAATGCCAACCTCACACATTCTGTTTATGAGTTCATTTAATTCAGACGATTTATTCAAACAACAGATTAACAAAATTGTCTTGTAAAACAAAAGTTTAAATGAGGTTGGTGTAACTCTATGTTGATCAATATGGCATTATGTCTGCTTGTGAATGGAACTTGTTAATAATGCTGCTCTTACACTTTCATTAATCTAAATAGTTTGTTCTCATAGTAGTAGATTGTTTCTTGTCTATAATTTAACATTAATATATCGAATAGGCATTTGTTTGTCAATTATATTGCAAATATTCCAATTTGTACTGACACTGTTCTATCAGTATTCAGCCATGGAATATCAACATTTGCAATACTACTAAAATGCATTACCTACTTACTTTATGTATAGGAATTAAAAAAAAAAAAATTAGAGACACAAAATTAGACCATACATGAGTGTTGATGCGATAGGACATCAGTTCAGACTCTCCATCTGGAGGAATGAAGGAAATGGTACGATCGCTCTCAAAACGTGAGAGACGGACACACTGATGGAATTTCACATCCTCCATCACCACCGTCTTCCCTTTGTCACCTGAACAGACAGAAAACCCTCAGGACCATTTGGAATTATTACACTTTGAAGAAATAAAATTTAAAAGAATAATTTAGTGAGGCAGTGGAGGCTGGCGTACGTCCAGTGAGCGCAAAGAGCACTCGGTCGTTGAGGCCCAGGCGCAGTTCAGGCATCCCGGAGAGCATGGTCTTCAGCTTGATACTGCCCACAATGTCACTGCTCATCACACTGCCATTGGCATTCACCTGAAGAAACAAAAACATTAAATCGATTTAACACGATTTTCAATATAAATCCTATAAACAGCTTACGCAATAAAAAAAACTATATACATATAACAAATCATGCTGTAATTATCTCACAACCTTACTTTTATATTCAGTTATGATGAGTTCGACAAAGTACTAGTAGTACGATGAAAACAGATTTACATTGTCATCATTTTCACAAATTGCAGAAATCCTATATAAGCAGCATCCATCTCAGTGTCTTTGCTTTTTTTGTTTTTTAGTAACTACATATTTGCATTTCTATGACTTTTTCAACAAAAAATGTCCAAACAACAGCACACATGCCAGAGTGCCTCTTTAACCCAATGGCAACATCTCATAAGAAATATGAGGAGAAAAAGTAATTTTCTCTCTTACCAGTACATTAATCGATTCAATAACATCAATGAAGACTTCATTCTTTTTGTATTTGATGCCCTCTGACCGCCAGGACACAGCGTTGGTTACGGTGGTCGGCACCTTTGTCTTTGCCACCTCCAGCTTGGCTCCCTCCTGAGTGATGTACCTGCAACAGATGGAGAAGAGGAGCAATGTCATACTGCAAGGTAGCAGATTACTCCTAAAAAAAAAAAAAATTATATATATATTAATGTCTTTGTGAGTAACTGGAGGCGTCTCACTCCTGTAGGATTTTGCTGTCAGTCGTCTGAGGAAATCCAAAGTCCATCAGCTCATCCAGAAGCTCATAAACGACCACAAAATTATCCTGGATGCTCTCCTCCTCCAGCTCTTTGAAGTATTCTGTGAACACCTGCACAGAAACAACAGCAGGAGGCTTTAGGTACTTCTTATTTAAGATATTTACCATCTCTGGTGGTAATCTCTCACAGACTCCCCTCCCAACTCTATCACTGCATAAATATTTAGAAGTATTTAAATGACAATTGGTCGCCGTGTCAATGAGTCACTTACCTCTACTAGTTTGTAGAGGAATGAGTAAACAAGGGACGCGTTGGAGTTCTTGTTTGTGGTGGCCACAACTGCACAGATTCAGTTAAGGAGCATTTCACACATTGACAGTGAAATCCTCATATCACTGCTCTCAAAGTTCTTTATGTACTAAACCTTTATTTGTCTGTTTAACCAAATCATTAAGAGTCTTACCGGTAAGGCTTTAAAGTCCACTGTGTTGCTAAATGTTACATTTGGTTTATTACACAAAACGATTTTCATGTTGTTGTGAAATAAATTAAGTTACACAAGCCACAGTTTAACTTCAGATATTTAGAGAAGAAAATTTTTCAAGGAACATTATATAATATTTGGCAATTGTAATCTCAGTGTGGAAAATTTTGTCTTTAAGGTATGGCCAAGAAGTAACCTATACCAGAAGGACCTCCTCAAGGACACATACCAATTACACAAACACAATTAAATGCAAGTTGAAGTCAAAACAAATGAAGATGAAAAGACAGGAGCAAAATCAACAACAAATACAGTTGCTCTCTTATATTTTCTGAATGCTGGGACGGAGTTTTGCCTCATCTCTGAAGGTCGGGTCCAGCTAAGGACACATTCTTGAGCCCTATAATCGCTTTATCTTACAATCTGAACCAATATCAGTCCAAGGATACGGTAGAGGTTGCTGTGTTTGATCCACATGAAGTGAACATTGCCGCGAGACAGCACGGGACACAGCAGGCCTTCTTCTTCATGTTGCATGAGCAAAGGCAGAAAATGGTCAATCTCTGCCATGTTCACATCGCCTTTGTAGTTCCGGCAAATCAGCACCTGAACAGGAAGAAGACGGACAGACGATTAGAGCTTCAAACACAGTGCACAGATACGGGGTATTTGATATGGTCTTCAACAACTGAACAAACGAATGCTTATTTCCATTCACTCAAGTGAATTTTAGCAGGACGGCCTGCAACTTCAAACGCCTCGGAGCTAAAGTTAATCTAACAAAACAGGAACTTGAAACCATCCTCTGCCACTCCCGTTTCTCTTGTGTGTCAGGTTACAGCTTCTTCTGCCTCTGCAGAAAAGAGTGTTTGTTCTAAGTACAAGCCAAACAACAGCAGTAAGAGACAGGTCATGGCTGGAGGCAGAGGGTGGCCAGACTCTCCTCTACACTTTCACTTTTGTCATTTGAGGCTGCAGCCTGCATTCTCACTCACAGCCAGGTATCCGGAAGTGTGAAACGGGAAAATAGCCAATGAATGAGTCTGTCGCAAGCTCTCGCCATTAATTTTTAACGACGCTTTTTTTTTTTTTTTTTTTTAATGTTCAACAGTTAAAGGAACAGCCAAACCTTTGAGGAGGAAGATTAAGAGTTTGGTGTTAATGCAAATATGACTTGAGAGGGGAAAAATAAAGGCGGACCTGCAGCAGAATATGTAAACATCTGTAATGAGATCTAATATTGAGCTCACCTTCCCCTTCAGGTCCAGCACGAATATTGCCGAGGCAGACATCGTGGTCGGGCCCTAAAACAGGAAACTTCAACAAGTAAACAAGCTCAGGGTAAAGTTCAGCGACAGTCTCCGACAGCTAAAACTTCAGTCTGTCCATAGAAAAACTAAGACGTTCCCGAGGCTGGATCGACCGAGGTGTCTAACGTATTGTGTTTCCTGACGGCGCTCTGACGTCACCGCGCACAGGTGAAACATTTACCAGCTCACCTGAATGGAAGGAGACATAGTGGCAGAGTGTGATGATTGGTCTGTCCGCTAGAGGGAGCCGCAGATACATGGATGGAAGTTGTGTCGACCGACCACTGTCCTCCATATACTCGTATGCTCTACTGATGGTTTTTCCACAACTTGTGTGCCAAAAGTGCCAAAAACCATATTAATAAACAGCTGTGCTGCACTTGTAACAACACTCACAAGTAGGCACCTGGACCTGACTAGTAGCACCAAAAGCCCACTCATATCACTAGTAAGGCATTTCTGACCTCAGTACTACTACTAGTGAGTGCCAAAATTTACACTTGTGGAAGAGTAAGGTATGTTTATCTTTCGAGTGCTACTATTAACACCAAGGATGCCCACTTGTGCATCTAGAAAACTCCCAAAATGTCCACTTGTAGTACGAGTAGACGTTTTTGGCGTTAGTATAATATTAGTATAGACGTTAGTATATTATTTTTCAAAAAATAATTATTAAATATTTTTGATCATTTCTAATCATTGTCATTAGCCAACTGCCAAAACCCTACATAATTGGTACTTCGTGTTCAGGCTGATATCTCTACATAAATGATGCCACATGATCTTTATGAGGTAAGAAATTCCTACAGGTGACATTTGGACCAAAGAGTGGCTGATTTAGTCGTTGCTTCAGGAAGTATTTCTTATTAATAATTTGTGACCTCGAAACAGTATTTCGTAGCCATGGATCAGTGGAATGGTCCCACGAAATTTAAATTTGTGGGTCCATTTTCAGAGGCCATTTCAAACTGGCCAACTGAGTGAGCAAATTGAGCGGAACTTCATAAGAAACAACAGCATGCAAATAGCATTAGTTTGTCCATCATACATCAATCAACAATTTGTTTTTTCCAGTTGGCCTCAACAAATAAACACACAGAATAGCGGCTGTCTACGACACATCCCTTTTCTCCAGAAATGTACTGTTTATTCATCAACAATGTGTGACATTTAGGAAGACAAACATTAGCACGGAGCAACATGAGTTGACTACAAGTAAACAAACAAATACAGCTACGATCTAGTTACAGCAAGTTCAACTAAAACATAATACTAACTGAACATCAGTGACACGACAGTCATGAACTTATATTTCTGTGGACGCACACACAACTTAAAATTGGATCACATGATGGACAGACACTCGTGAATTCTGAATCTGGTGTTTAAGAGAGCCACCAAGTAATGAAAAATATAAATTACTTCTCCACAACTATAATCTTCACAACAGTGTCAGAAAACAACCTTTTTTTGAGAATCAACTCAAATGTGGACCTTTAACTTCTTATAGAATTCATTAAAAGTGTTCTTTGCATTACTTTTTCTTTGAATATTTTCTTAACATGATGAATCACATTTCTAAACAGTGTTCAATAGCATTGCAGTCACAAATCATATTTAAACATTGGCACCTCATTTTTCCATTGATATTGTAATCCACTGTCGAACCCCGGTGGCTTTTTTTACAGCATGCGTGATGATGACTGGTATTTTATCTTTTACACACACGAGTGAACAGATTTCAAAGACCTTGTAAAGATACTTATCTGTCAGAGGTATCAGTCACTGAGACTAGATGAAGAGTCTGGTGACCTTGGCTCATTGTGACATTGCTCTTGTATCTAATGGAAAACTTTGCTTTTTGAAGAGAAACCATTTCTATTTTTTTTCTTTCCCCAGTTTGTCAAGTAATTGCTTTTCAAATAAGAACCCTCTTGTATTGCGTTATCCACAATGGTAAGCTCAGATTAATTTGTTTTGTATAATTGCGCTAAATGCAGAAGTTATTCATAATAGATTAGCCATTGAATCACTTCGGTACCACCAGAGGAACAAGGATGTTGTCCATGAATGAAACATCAAACCGAGGACGTGTAAGAACAAAGTTTGCATCTCAACATTAAGTATTTTTCTACATGGTAATGTCAACTACTGCAATAAGACTGAAAACTATAACTTTTTTTTTTTTTTTAATCTTTGAATTCTGCTTGTCAAGCGCTACGGTGAATGAATAAATGTAAATTCTATAAATGTCAAAATATGTGGAAACACTCTGGAGTGAATTAATGTAAAGTTTAAAGTTGTCATTTTGTGTATGTTTAAGCCGTCTGGTATGAGGCAGGGCACATTAACCTTCTACTGTGAAAATGTTGACAGATGAACGGACGGGTGGACGGATCAATATGTAATGAGAGGACCCTGGTAGCCTGCATTTCCAATATATCAACACACTATACGTTCTTCCTTACTGACTTGGCTGACAATTAGTAGTTCTGGTAAAACTTGCACATATTAATTGATATGTAGTAACAATGAAAACCATCATCTGTGAAGGTGACAACCCATTGGCATAAAAAATTATTAAGTTAGTTTGAACTAAGCAAAAATATAAAGTATATGAAGAAAAACAAGAGCAATCAGAGATTTCTGACGTCCGCCAACGTTGACGTGGACAAAGAAGGAAAGACATATTATCTGCATTGTAATTCAAATATTCATCTGGATTCGGTTTCCAAATTGTAATGGAGTTTTCCATAGCTTCATATGTGGTAAAAATTTATTTGGTGAAGATCTGTCATGTACTATTGACCTGATCCTCATTTGAGACTCCAGAAATTAAAATCCGGATCCAGAATTCGGATCCTGATTCAGATCCAGGTCAGGGTCAGGATCTGTGGTGAAAATGTGGTGAAGATCCGTCCAGTAGTTTTGATGTAATCCTGCTAACAGACAGACAAATAAATAAACTAGAAAAGCACTCTGAGAGCGCAGACCTCCATCAAAAGGCATTTTCAATGTTAAAATTTTCCAACTTCAAATTGCTGCCATATCGGTAATCTGGATCGTATCCAGACAGAATTTGTCACAATTCAGGGCAATCATCCTCCAATATACATGTCAAATTTCAAAAGAATCAAAACAAAATTCTGTGAGTTATGATTTTTGAAACTCATAAATGGGGTTTCCAATGTTAACTTCCAGAATTTTTCCTGACCTTATTCTTGATCCGATCCAGATTAAATTTAGCACCCTACTAGATATGACCATCCTACAGATCACTGAATGTTTACAAGTCAGTCAGATATGATCTCCAAGAGATATGATTTTCTTGAACACGGCTCAATGATAAGTAAAGGGGAAAAACAGGATTTTTATATTTTTTTGTATCCAGATGGTTATCCGTATCACTCTCAAAATTTAATGGAATATAGGTTAGGTCAAGACACATCTTCTGAATATTTTTTAGGAAGATCCCGTCAGGAGTTTTTGCGTAATCTTGCGAACAGACAGAAAGACAGACAGATTGACAAACCCTGGCAAAAACATAATCTCCTTGGCAGACGTAATAAATGGCTCATGAATCCAGATGAACATTGTAGTTGTTCCCTAATGGTCAACATGACCAGACAAATGACACACAATGCAGTTCCTCTGAGTGGAGCCTAGGAGTTGAATGTTGATGAATAAAAACAGCTGCAAAACAAAAACTGAGAAGGGAGACTTTTAACAACTGTATTTCTTCTGTTTGATATTTATCTGAGTGAAACCAGTCACGTTTTAGCTTACGAGTCATTGAAACATTCACTGCTCACATGTCTAGTGAACATTTTAAGCCATAAATCCCTCTGGGCCCCTCGATGTGGCATTGTGCCCCAGATCCAGGACTCAGCTTCTTATCAGCTCTGTGTAGGAAGGCTGTGACTTATATTAGCACTTGATCAAACGAGAGGAGTGTGAACACGTGTTTCCGAAGGCCAGCTGGACTACAGTTTTTTTCCAAGATCCCCCTCCTTTTGTCCATATAGGTTTGGTACCTCTTATCTGGGTCCTGTTTACCTAATGAGACATGCCTATCTCAATGATATAGAGACAGCTACACCTCAGGCTTGTTGTCTTCTCACCGGATATGAGCTGCAGTAAAACTCACCACAGATACTTTGATCAAATGCACTTGTGTCCATGCTTTAACTCATTTTATTGGAAACGATTCTCAAAATCCTGGAGTTTCCACTGTCTTCCAGGTTTGTAAGAGGTTTGTTGTTTTTGCCTTCTTCATGTTATCCGGCCTCTTGAAGTGGCCAGAGTTCAAGACAAACATAAGAAAATCCTCAGATTTGGAGAGAAAAAAAATCTTTACGTCTGCAGGTCCTACTAAACTGACCTGTATTTGACTTACTGGAATGTTAAACATTAGGTTTCCTATACTATTTCAGTATTGTGTTCAACTGATTAAGCATTTATTATGATCCTTATGGAAACTGAATTCATGGTATTTTAACACAATTCAAAGGATCAATGCAGCCAACAACAATCTTTTTAATCATGAAACTGAAAATACAATAATATCTAATAATTGGATATATTTTGGTATTAAATGATGAACTGACCATTCTACACTGAATAAATGCCTTTAACTATGTCTATGACCACTAATTAGATTTCATATTTAATATCTTAAATAATATGCATCACAATTAATATTTATATTTCTTTTCCTTGACTCATACTAAATCTACTCACATGTTGGAGGAATTTTGTGATAGTGAACGAGGTGAATTGGGTTTTTCAAAACAATTAAGAGTTTCCCAAGGTATCATATAATATAAGACAATGAAATATAAGACATTAAAGTTTTTGCGGGGAGAAAATAAACACAGGATAGAAGGTCTTGTGTAAAAGTGAGAAATGCTTTGAGGGTCAGGGCAGCAGAGCTCAGTGTGATGGCTCTGAGAGAAAAGGATGTCAAGGAAGCCTAATGTGAATAACAATACCTAAAGACTGCTAGTTTTGGGGCAGATACATGATGTCCAACAGAGCTGTGAGGTCCAACAGAGGACTTTTGGCATCTTCATGACTGGATAAGATAGATGTCACGTTATACTCTATTACATGTA
>OMNM01034721.1:31322-49620 GCA_900302745.1 Parablennius parvicornis | reverse complement strand
GAGAGATAAACTCCATTAACTTTTTCCAGATTACAGTAAAGTGCTGTGGGAGGCGGGGACGCAGGAAAAAAGCGGGGCCGGCGCGGCGACTCGGGAGGGTTTCTGTGGGAAAGCGAGACCGATGATTGAAAAGCAAACAAGAGAAAAGCCGAGTGACGGGCCCGGTGGCGGGCCGGGGGTCTCAGCACAGCTCACCGGAACACACACACACACACACACACACACACACACACACACACACACACACACACACACACATTCACTGAGCAGTTTCAAGGCAGCAAATTTCCCAATATGCATCTGTTGGAAGTGGATATGGGAGCAGCTTGAAACGCATAAGACCCCACCTGGTTATCAGGGGTTCTGTATAGAGTTTGCATGTTCTCATGTTTTTTCTGGGTATTCCGCTTTCCTGCCACAGTCTGAAAACACAAACCGGTGAATTTAAATGAACAGTGTTTGTCCTGTAATGGATTGATGACCCGTCCCTCGACTTCAAGTTGGATGAAGTTCCATACAAGATGGATTGATTTTACTTTCTATGTAATGAATGTGCCACATAAACAGTTTTGGAATGCATTATTCATTCTTTTTTAATGTCCTTTTAAAGCTGGCATGTGTATCGGCCGTGTCAAACGCTTTTCTTTCAAAACATATTTCCCCTCATTCATTGTACGCAAAAAAAAAAAAAAAAAGAGCCATGTAAAATAATAAATGGATGTCCTATGCTAGAGAAGAATGCTTAAAGTCAATGCTATACTCTCTTTACTTATAAAGGGCTTCACGTCCACACTGCCGGCTTCACCAGGAGCAGATCAGTTCAGTTTGCAAAGTTACGATGAGGGAAAGACCATGGAGGGATTTAAAGAAGAATTTTAAAATGGATTCTAAACTGAACAGCTAAAAAAAGCTACAACAGATGAAATGTGCTTTTTTATTTTTATTTTTTTAATCCAAAGTAAAGTGCAGCCGCTAACAAAAACATGGATTACAGTCCGGCTTATACGTGTTTGCTTTGCCTTCTTTCTTCTGCTGTCAATTAAAAGGCAACAAATTACTCAGCCATCGTCAACGCCACGGTCGGCTAGAATAGGGATTAGGAAAGAAAAGCCAGGCACTGATTGATGTTCTCTTACGTGGCGGTGGTTAGTCCAGTTATACACCGTATTCTCACACTGGGAGGATTTCTGTGTCTGTATTGTGGTTTGTATTTGAGAAAAACACCCTCATATTTCCACATGCTCACATAATAGTAAGTGAATTCGAAATAAAAAGGTGAATCAGTGTCTTTTGGTCGGTTTTCGTCAACGGCGTCCCCAAAACACATTCACAGTCACACCTTTCTACATTTAATAGTCATTAATTCACCTCAAATGGATATTTTTTAATATGAGAGGAAACCTAAGTACAGTGAACATGTACAGGGAGAACATGCAAACTCCAGGCGGAGATGCCCCCCAAGCCTGGATTCAAATTGGAAATGCTGCAAGATAAGAGTGCTGTTCACTCTACATCTCCATGCTGCCCGGTGAAGACGGCCCCAACATTTAAAAGCACTGGTCGACTGAAAATCTAATTTTCTCTAATGTGGAATCAGGAAATCTGCATTTCTTCTCCGCAGGATTCAGTAAGCGCTTGTTGTTGGTACGATAAACCTGCGTATAAATGTGACATTAAGAAGATTCAGTCTTCACCCAGTGATACATGAATACTTTTGGAATACTTCGGTGCAACCAATGAAAGGTGTTAACATGGCGACAATAGGAAATAAACACAATTTTTATTCATTTTTGTTCTGAGCCATCGTGGAATTAAAATAGGAAATGGGATTAATGTCTACCAACCAGCAAATACAAAGAACGATTGTTGCATTTCTAACCACAAATCAAGAGATGTGCTAAATCTCACGACGCACAACTGGACCTGCAGCTTGAACAGACAAGATCTCCGGCACTGGTTAGTCCACTTGTGTGGAATGCATCTGGAAAAACAAAAAAAAAAAAAAAAAACGAAAAAAAAAGGTTTGATCTGCCTTGTGACCATGAATGTGCACCTGTCTGTTTATTTTCCTCCTTCATTTCCTCGACACTGACGTGCTGAAATATGACACAAAGACATCTTGTCAAACGTCATACTATTGTAATATGCATTGTCCATATAAAAGACCTGAAGGAGGTTGGCAGCATCACTAGGGATAAGGAAGCAGGAGGGACTTACCAGGCGCACTCTGAATTTGGGGTATGTACTTTTTTTTTGTGCATGACATTCATGTCGAAGTAATTTTGAGTAAATAAAATTGCACCTTAGAAAACTTTGATTTGATAAATTCTCAGCTACGTGGAGGTGAAAATAAGTCTAAAACAACTGTTAAAGTTTCATGTCTTCAGGCTGTGTTGATTATACGCCTAAAAGATGAAATCTCTTGTGACTTGAGCTTTGAATTGATTTATTTTTCCTGTTTTGAACTGTTTTACATTCGAGAAGCTACCACGGATTTATTTCTCCAAAGGTTGCACTTCAGAGGAATTAACTCCAACTTAATCGTCTTATTAAAGAAGTAACAATCCCGAAGTAACAATCCGGTTAATTTGTTAGATGAAGTATTTTTTTTTTCTTATTTATTTATTTTAACAATAACATGTGGCACAAGGGTGTGCTGGAGGTTTAACTCTCAGTCTTTCGATGATCCAAAGACACTGACAGTGACTGAATTACTGATTTCATTGCTGAGATATTTAAATATTTGGGTGTTTGTAGTGTTTTCTTGCTGTGTGCTGCAATCATCAGAAAACTCCACAACAACACTGTTGAATCATTTTAGAGGTTTTCATGCTCAGTGTAAAGAAAGACTCATAATGAAGCCGGCTATTTTACATTAGAGCATGTTTACCTTAACCGATGAACTAAAATATAATTGGAATGAAATCTATCTATGAAAGTCTATCAGTTAAAGGGTCAATGTTGAGGAATAAACGTGGGATGAAGGAACAGTGAAAAAGACATTTAATTTGATATAATAGAGGAGTTTGATGGGTTTTCATATATTTCATTTACCATAATGGAATGTCCTTGATTACTGATTACTATAAATATCCAACTCTAATACACAAAATTATTATTTTTATTTTTATGAATGATTGTCATGAATTTTACATGAAAGAGTTTCATATACTGGCTTGTACTTTCCACCATTTCAGACTCAAGAGGCGGCCATCATGGGGAACAGACAGCTAATAACCATTATTGTGATACTAATTGGTAAGTCGATGGTTTATTTTAATAAATTAAGAGCAGATGAATAAAATATAATGTGAACTGTATTTACCTTTATTGATTATTGTCAATGTGGTTTATAGCAAATATTGGAGGAGTGTCATCTCAAACATCAACAAACGTAACTGCTGGATCAACAAAAACCCAAAGCCCAATGACCACTGCTGGACCAATGACAACTTCAGGATCAACAGCAATCTCAGGCTCAACGACAACTGCTGGACCAATGACAACTTCAGGATCAACAGCAATCTCAGGCTCAACGACAACTGCTGGACCAATGACAACTTCAGGATCAACAGCAATCTCAGGCTCAACGACAACTGCTGGACCAGTGACAACTTCAGGATCAACAGCAATCTCAGGCTCAACGACAACTGCTGGACCAGTGACATCTTCAGGATCAACAGCAATCTCAGGCTCAACGACAACCGCTGGAGCAATGACAACTTCAGGACCAGCAACAATCCCAGACTCAGCAACAACTGCTGGACCAGCAACAATCCCAGACTCAGCAACAACTGCAACAGAAATGGTTTTTCCAGTACCAACTACAGAAGCTCCTGCCTCAAGTGTGTTTCTTGAATGTATAGTTGAGCAACTGTTCACAGAACCTCTGAATGATCGCAACAGTCCAGAATTCATGAACCTTGCAAGACCATTGGTGAATCTGGTGAGTTCAGCATCAGAATTATTTTATAAATCTTGATGATAAGATTTTGTTGTTTTACCATTAACAAACCTGAATGTTACTTGGCTCATTTCTGTACTTGTTTACTTTCCACAGTGTGAACAAACCTACAGACCATTGTTTCAATTTTTCCTGGGTTGCTTCGTCAGAGAGTTCAGGTACGGTCAAACAATCACATGCTTGACATGAACTTTTCTTCATAATGGAATGTTACGTGCATATCAAGTTGTCAATGATTATATGCTTCTTTGGTGCAGGCCGGCTTTAACCAGCAGGCGAACATCAAACACTGAGGCAGATTTGGCGATCCAGTTCAATTCAACTGCACCTTCAGAAATCCCATCGGCTGAGAACGCTTCACAATCTTTCATACAGGCTGCGTCCAATCCCAACATCGCTGGAAACCTTACTATTGATCTTGACTCTGTCGCAGTCAGTGGTAAGTATTCAGGAGTCGTACACCTCTGAGGAGATGGTTGTATGAATAGGCCTCTATTTAACATGTATTGCTGATTTCTGAATGAGGTTTAAAATGAATGGGAAGATAATGACTTTTCTGATGCATGTCTTCAATTAATGACAGCTCATTAAAGAGGCCACAGCTCTTGTCTTCATACCACCTTTTTCACTAATCCACTCCCCTGGCTGAGACTGAATGAATTGTCAAAAAGTAGCAATTTATTTATTATATTGAGTCAGGTGACACATTGCATACAATTAAAGAGTTGTTTTTTTTCTGTTGTTAATTTTTTATTTTTGTTCCACAGGATCAACTGTCGAGGCAGAAATAACAACAAATCTGACTTTCACATCTCAAGAGAATTTTACAAGTGAATTGTCAAACTCATCATCTGATGCCTTCATGACTCGGGCAGATTTGATAACAAACACTGTAAGTACTCTGAAAGTTGAGGGTATTATGAAATATCCTATCAGACGAAATTGGAAATAAGATGAATAGATAAATGAATGTTAACGGAGAACTCCTGTGTATTTCTGCAGCTTAACCCTATCTTCCGACGAGAATTTCCTTCATTCAGACGGTCAACAGTGTTGTCGTTCAGGTTTGTCATTTGGGTAGTCTCCTGATAAAAACTCAAAAGTATCGAATAGATATTCAGGCAAATAAAACCAAATTGTGATTATTTATTTTGCAGAAGTGGATCCATCATCAACGACGTGCAACTTATATTCACATCGATTGTTTCTGGGACTCGGATTGCAAACGTTTTGGCTGCTCAAAACATCACAGGCTTCATCATTGACACCAACTCTATTATTGTGAACGGCGCATGTAAGCACGATTTAAAAACCCTATTTCATTAAAAATGTACAAGGTTGTTGAAGTGCTTGTTTAAGAGGTGACTTGGTTCCTTTTGTTATCCAACAGTCACTCCTGTGGCAACGACTGCGGCTCCCAATACCACGATGTCAGGGGGGGTTAGCCACAAGATCAGCCTCGGCACTGCATCCATCTTGGTCCTGCTGTCGTGGCTGCTGACACGTCAGCAGTAGCACCTCTGCTGACGTCCAATGTGAAACAATACAAGGGAATGTCTGCTGTCAGTGGTATGAAGAAGGACTTTGTTTACTGCCAGAATTCTGGTGAAATCATGTTACAGTCTCTGTGATTGTTGAGCCAGCCAACAAATGTAAAAGATAAAAAGACAAATGTAAAAGATAAAAAGACAAATGTTGAAGTCCTGTATGAATATCCAGTCAGTTTTAGTATTTAAATGTGTTTTCAGAGTGTTTGTTTTCTCTAACCTTTCCTTTAGTTTTGTGTAACTGTATTCTGGGATGCTATACATTATAATAATGCTGGAAACTATGGTCTCTACTGTATCTCAATAGCAATGATGAAATATTTTTGTCACATAAACCAGGCACTGAAAGCTATATCTTAATTTACCGAAGATGCTTCTATTAAAGGTATTGGAAACACGTACAGACTATGGGGTGGTTTTCATTCATCTTTTTTTTAAACTTGATTTTTCTTAAGTTTCTAACCTGGGCCACTAATCTGCCGGTCATGAGCCTGTAGGTCCAGAGAGATTTTCTGATGATCTCATCAGATATTATATCCAGACACAATTGTACGACTGAGATTTAGTGGCCTGATCTTAATTTCAAACAACCAATCAACTGAACAATCGATCAATTAAGTGATTAGCCGATAAACACTCGAACAGAATTTTCAATTTTCCAAACAACAAGGCTTTGGTTAGCAGCTCACAGCAAACAAAACGACATAAAATCTCAATGCATCAGTTAATATACAGTTCTTCAGTTGCTTGCAATCAACTGATCAGATGGAGAGAAGTGGGGGGTCATGGGTGATCCTTAGGAAGGAAAGAGTCCCCACTAAAGCAGACAAGAACTCAACACAAAGTAACAGACCACTTCAATATAAAATGTACTTATGTAACTCACCCTGTCAAGGGAGGATTTCAAACAGATTAGGTATTGAGTTCTTTATTAACAGGTTGGTGTATAATTTACATTTTGAATAAATAATAACACCACCACTGTGTTTAACACCATCAGCATAACCATCAATAGAGCTGACACTGTCATTATAGATTTCTTCAACTGACTGCCTGCACATACACTCTAACAAGGTCTATTTGGAGTACCACATTTCGCAATGAAACCAATGGCAGTTTCAATAAAACCTGAATGAGAATAGAATAGTTGCTTATTGTCACTCTGAAAACAATGTTAAAAAGACAGTGCTAACAGCAGTGAAATGTAGATACAGCAGCTTCTGTGGCAGCAATAAACACAAAAGACTGAAGTATTAAAACATGAAGGAATTAATTAAATATTATATACCAAGGCTGGGAAGAACAAGAATTTGCAAATGTCTGCACAAATGTCATTCAGCGCAGCATGTTGAAGTTTTTGAATGGTGATAATCTATAAATCTGTTACTGAAAGTGGAAAGTCAGATCCTGATTTTTCTTTTAATAAAACAAAATCCCTTCCTGCACAGACTTTGGGATTTTTTTCAATGCTCAACTGCAAGCCTTTGTTTCACTCATTAGACAAGTATTGGGTGCGGATGAATTAACATTGCCAAACCTGTATGAAGTGACTCAGACAACCAGTTCAACTGGAGATTTGCATGTATTGATGCACCAGTCAAATTCTGTTTTATTAACAGAATTTAAGCCTTATCTGTCTGTCACATTTTAATTTAAATTTCAACACTGATTTAGTTTTGATTTAGTCACCAATTAATTTACATGTAATATTATGTCTTTAAATAATCTTTGATTCTTGTTTGAGACATACAGTTGTTTTTCAATGTAAAAGTTTGATTTAACTCAACACGGTTTTTTAACATCACAAGTCTTGTTTTTTTTTTTTTTTTTCAAAAAACAAAAAACTAAATAAAACACTTTGCTAAACACTTGGTTTGACCACAGTAACAGTCAAAAATAATTGTATTATACAATGAATCTGCCAGGGACTCAAAGTTAACTGGTTAAATGACTCAGTCGTGTGTAAACAAATAGAGATAGTACTGCTAATTCTAAACATAAACTGGAATAAGTGAGTCAGAATCAGAAAGGACTCAAATGTGTGATTCAAATGCTTGTGTCACATGGGATGAGAAATTCTATAAGGGGCATTCCAACTGTCAACAATGTCTGTGATTGTGACTGTTAACGGCGTTACCCTTTAATTTTCTTGTTAAAACAATCATTCATGAATGAAGCTTTCATAATCATCATAAATCTTCTAAAACTTCCCCGAATCACCAGAGGACCTGTTTCGAGACAATAGCTGGATCACATGACTCTGCTATGCAGTCTGTGTGCAAGATGTGGTTCCGCCTTGCAAACAAGTTTTAAAATCCTTCTGAACGGCAAAACATGCAAAGCACTGTGGAGTGCTAAAAGGCTACAGGGAGATACTGAGAACCCTGATGCTCATCTCCTGGGGTCAGATCAATCTCCCAGTCACCCCGATAGTATGTGTCTGCATACTTGGAGACAGCAACGAGAGAGCCCGCAGCCGTAGAAACCACGCTGCTTTATATAGACAGCGACACCTAATTTAAAAAAGTATGCAACTTACTATTTTTAAAGTTGATAAAAGATGATTTAGATATACAATTTTATGTAATAATTTCTGAATCCAGTAAGTACAGTATGTCTACAGAGCAGGAGAAGCCTATTCCATACAAGTACTACTCATGTCCTACCTGTGATTTTAAATCTTTAATTCACCCAAATGGTTTTTTGTTTGCTGGTTTTTTTGACTATTCCACACAAAGGATTAATTATCATCATGACTTGTACTTGAACAAATGAACTCTTAAGAAAAATTTGGAAACATTATTTCAGTCAATTGTTTCTCCCCTTTAGTAAAACAAATTGCTGCAGTATTAAATATAATTGGAAAACCATGTCATCTTTACAACGAGGTATAATGTGTAATGATCGAGCTTTCGTAGAATGAGCAACACAGCTTAAATATTGATAAATAAACAAAGCATAATGTGCGCATCAAAAAGAATTGGTCAAAATCCCCTGCAATATTCTCCTGTTGGTATTCTCTCTTGTTTTTGAGCTTCAAGCGCAGGCAGGTGTATGATTGGCACCTGATTAGCACCTAATTGACAACACTTGTGTGCATGGGTCCTGAAGGGACAAACGTGGCATATTGACGATTGGAGCAACAACTTTCAACAAGTTTCAGGACCCATTTGCCTTTAAAAGTTCATTATTACACGGTGAGTCCTACAGCTACAGGTCGTCTTGCTGTGGTCTCCAGGTAGGTGTTGCTGTTTATAGAAAGCAGTGTGGTTTCTATTGCTGCCCGTTGTCATGTGGCTGTCTCGGAGTATGCTGCCACGCCTTTCTTAACCATCCTGACTATGTCTTATAATTCTAGATTGCGGGAAGTGGCAGCGAGGCTGACAATTACAACCTGAAATAAAACAAAGTGCAAGTCATTGCTACAAACTGGGGAAGCATTGATACCGATACCACCTGGATTACTTGCATATATAGATTCCTGATACAACCCGTGTAAAGTCATGCATCAATAACGTCACACACAGGTGTGCAAGTGAGCACAAGCGATGTCTTTGGTTCGGAGATTCTTTAAAACTAATGAGAAGGTCAAATGTGTAAACTCTGATCTGATCGTTCACAACTTAATCACAAGTGACACTTGGACTAGCAGAGTTAACCAGATGTTGCTTATTAGTTTAACTGTTGAGCATGCAAATCTCAGCCATGCTACACATGATAAAAGGATAACACACTTATCAACAGCAATATGGTCGACAGTCGACAGTAGGCGTACAGCAAATCGTAGATAGACGTTACGCACTGCGATGTGAGTACTGTAGACTGTAAGGCTATTGAGGTCTGCGTACCCGAGGTGGTTCGTAGTGACGCACAGCCTTCAGACATCGTTTTCATATGTCAATGAATTAGGCTTTATCACATATCAAAGGTACCCATATTGGTACTTCTTATCAGCAGGTAGGTAACAGTTAATAGTCATTGTCATCCTGGTATTGGTGCATCCCTACTTCAAACCCCACTGCGTTATTCCCCAAGTCCTGTGGCAGTGGGCAAGTGGCAAAAGCAGCAGGTGTGTATGGACACACTGTCATAAATTTGCACGTCGGCGGCCCAGAAATATGAGTCATTCTCATCCAGACTGAAGCAGCAGAGGAGTTTGACGCCCCTGGAACGACTTTTTGGATCCCAATGCTCACCTCCAAAGAGGAAGAGGCCACACACACACACACACACACACACACACACACACACACACACACATACATTCCCTTACTTGCCTTCCCAGAAAAGTTGCTACCTTCAGAAAAAGCACCTTTGTATTTACTGTGTGAAGCTTTGTTCAACTTATTGCTCTGAGGAAGGAGGAAATGGAACACAGATTCTTACAAGCGGTTGTTTGTCACGCGTTTGACTGTAAAACAGGTGTGACAAATACATTCCAAGTCGGTCCAAAAGAATCCATCCTAGAAACTTTTAATGGATGGTGTTCATCATTCCTTCTGATCATTGTGAAAGCAATACAGTACGATAGTATCACACTCATACCTACGTCATTGTTGCAAGTTGCAAGGAATTTTTTGGACTCAAGTTTTTCTAAGTCGATAATCAAAACGAACCGGATGTCTTGAGTTATTTCAGTCATTTAGACATGCGCACTTTTTCCACCATCCACTCATTGTGCTCAGTCCACAGATTTTGATAGTGGATTCACAGCGGTTGGTTTTTCAACGCCGCCACTCAGAACCTGCTGAGATGCAGACTTTCAGGTAAGGTATATGGGCAGGTGCACCCCCTGCTTGACCACCCACTGAAAAAGGTTAAGCATTAACTGGGGTGTAGCCTATCAAATAAAAAAGTAGAAACAAAACTATGTTGTTGAAATTAAGCAAACATATTCGCTGACCTGTGAATTACTGGTCAGCAAAGTGACTCATGACTTTTGAACGACCCCTTCATGACCGCACATCACTAATTGTTGGATAACCTGATGCACCATTGTGTATTGCTATGTAACTTCACTTGCTTTTGTATATCGATTACGATTCTTTTCAGTAGTTATTATGAACATTTGAACTGTAAGCTGTGCTCTGACAACAGTATGAAAACATGTTACGTTTAATAGCCATGGCCTCATTCACTTGCTCATGTTAACACCTATCGCTCCTATGTCATACTGCATAAGTTAGTTATATTGTCCATTTAAGTTTCAAATTTTCCTTCTTCAGGCTTTAATGCAAAAAAAAAAAAACAAATACTTTTAGGTTAGAACCTTTAAAAGATAAGCTACTGTGTGTTGTGTTAAATGCATATTTCCCCAGTTATCTATTAAAGTTACCAAACTAATCAAGTAGCCCCTTGCCATGAAAGGGTTTTAGCAAAGTTCTCGCTTGTGGATGTATTTCTCTTTCCTGCTCGTCTCTCTTCTCCTTCCTCTAACTGATCGAGGTATCCTCAGCCTAAATGGCCTCCTTCGAGACTGGCTGATACTGGCTGAATCCTGCAGTCCTTCTCATAAAATGGCCATGCCTGCAGAGATCATGCTGTTTTTTTGGATTCTCCTCTCTGCCACCTTGAGTTGCTGTGTGTTGAGCGTCATTTGTTTTGAAATAGAACAGTAGTATGTAGTAGTTTGGGGTGTGGACTTGAGTAAGATTGTGTAGTCTTTACGTATTCATTCACCTATTTCATGCCTTGTACATGCACACTAGGTTATTGGGCTGGTGCCACTAATGTACTGGATGGACTTTTTAGTTGAGCTCGTCTTTCTATTAGATAATTAAGTCAGACTTCGGTTTGACTTATGTTTTCTGAGTTCAGACAGTTTGGCCTGAGGCCTGTACTACGCAGTAGGATTAACATGCCTTGAAAGTCTCTCCAATAACTGGGTTGACTTACTCAGATGTTCTTGATCCCCACAGGGGTTATCGACTCGGTAATTCAACGCAAGCATTTCCAGGCTTGATCAGTGCACACGCAAGCAAAAGGGGCGTAAAAGGAGTTTGCGGTGTATGACCCATCACGAAAAAATCCAGAAGAGCTGCGTGTTTCGTGAAGGAAGAGACAATTTCTCTGCGTAAATAATACCGTAATGATATCACGGCCAAATGCAACAATGATGCCGCGGCCAAATCAAGGAAGGAATGCTGGCACAACATGGCCGATTCTGGAGGCGCTCTCATGTTTATGGCATGTTTTAGTTATCCGATATCTATTTACTGTGTTAGTAAATAGCCTAGGCTAATCATTAATTTTACCTACGTGGATGCCACAAATGAAAACACGCTGTCAGTGTACTCGGAAAGCCCATTACTGGTACAACTTTGTCCTCATTTTCTAGGTTTACACACTTAAAAAATTGCCTGTATTCACACAGACGGAGTTTGACCAAATGTGGTGGCCGCAGGTGAATCTTTGCTATGGTGGAGGTGGTTTCCTCGTTGCACTGAAAAATGTGCTCAAGTGCTCTCTGTCATACAGATAATAAATAGCTACCCTTATTTTACAGGAAGAGGGGAACATTTCAAATCCTGAGCCTGTGAATTCCACCTCAAGACAAGTGACCACACAACAGTCAAGAGCCTTCATGTGAAAGCAACTGTGTGTATTCATTGTGTTTCGGGTTCGAGCAGACTCTTTGAGGAGGCTATAAAAAAACAAAATTGGAGATTGAGATGGAATAAACCAAATGACTATGAATAAAAAGCGAAACTGGAGAAACTGAAATGTGACAAGAAGGTAATTCAGTGATTTTGGCTTACTTTCAGTCATGTTGGGAAAAAATAGGTTCTTACACACTTCACAAAGTGGAAAGTCAAACACAAACTTTACTAAACAAACTTAAACAAATCATGTGTTAATATTCACCTTAGAGTAATTCATTTTACACAATTCTACAACATGTAAATATTATAATAACCATAATTATTATAATGACTAATAATTGACTAATAATTGCCATCATTTTAAAGGAACTGAAAGCAATTAAAATGTGTGCTATTTTTTTAGGAATAGGAGAGAGAGAAGTAATAGAAATGGTACCAACTTCAAAATTAATAAAATAAAAAACATTTTGCTTTATATAAATTACATGACCGACATATAAAAAATACGGTAATTAAATCAGTTATTTTTGCCGATGAAGATGTGATTTACCACCGAGTACTATCAGTGGTGAAATGTGCAAACTAAAGAAGTGGTTTAACATCAATAAATTATCATTGAAGTTAAGTGAAACTAAGTGCATGTTATTTGGGAAAGGTAAAGGGGATACATAAGCACAGTTAAAGGTAGATGGTGTGGACATCGAGAGAGTTCCTGAAAATACGTTTCTTGGTGTCATAATTGATGACAAAGTAAAATTTAAAATCTCGTCTAAACACGTTCATATGAAAATATCAAAACGCATTTCAGTGTTCAATAAAGTAAAAGAAAAACATCTTGGACCACTATCACTCCACATAATTTACTGTTCAGTGTTGCCATATCTGAATTAATGTGCAGAGGTAACATCAATTTTACAACAAACAGCAATTACAATCATTTATCAACTGGGTTTAGAGGTACAAATTCACTCTTCTTAAAATCCAAAATGCTAAAATTCACTGACCTGGTACAATTTCAAACTACACAAATGATGTATAAACGATCAACTTTCCTACAAATATTCAATATTATATTTTTGTTTGTTTGTTTTAACAGAGATGGGGGTTATAACTGGAGAAGGAATATAAAGTTAAAACACGGTAGATATAACGCAACACTTGAGTCATTTTGTCTTTCAATATGTGGAGTGAGGTTGTGTAATGGATTGTAGGTGGAGCACAGGGAGTGTCCAACCACCAAACGGTTAAAAAAAACAAACAAACACAAAACAAATGTTATCACTAAGTACAGGGTAGAGGACGGATTGTGACACTGGTTAAATAATGATTTATTCAATTCATCTTTGTGTATGTGGACTGCTTAGCTATGACTTTAAATGATCACAATTTAAATAATGGCAATTGAGACATGACATTTTATTGCTGATAAACTGAATGTGAAATGTTTGTGCTTTGCAAATGATTATGTATTATGCAAAGTACCTGAATGTTGAAGCCATGAATCTTTTTTTTTTCTTCTACTGACATAGTCTGCCTCATTTGTCTAATCCCATTTTGACCTTTTAGATTGTGCAGCTCTAATTTACATTGTTTGTCACATAACGCCCACGACTCTCAACCTTGACAATCTGCTCACAACATTTTTTTTTATATACATTTTTAACTGTGTAGCTCAAGATGTAGTGCATATAGTATATTCAGCAGCTCTCTCCAGACAGCAACATATGAAAATCACTTGCGAGGTTTATTATCTACATGCTTTGTTTGACTCAGATCAGGGAACAATATAACATCCATAATATCATATCCGTGGCAATGAATGATTACAGCCTTTCATACTGAGCAAGCACAAGAAATGAAATTAATGAGTAGATGTGTCAAAACGTTTACTACCGAAACCATTTCAATATGTCAGGAGAAAACTTGACAGCTGCAGTTCACCCAACACAAAGAGGGCGGAGTAAATTCCAACAGTGCTTCAATCTCTGCACTGGCTGCCTGTGTGACTTCAGAATCTTACTAGTAAAATATGAGACCACCTGTAGAACAAGCTTCCTGGACACCTGATCACTGCTCACACTCTCGCTTCTTTTAAATCTGACCTTAAAAATATGTTTGCTCACATTTCACTTATTTCATGACTCCTGTTATCTCCTAATAAAGTTTTCAGTTTATTCATTGTGCTTTGTTTGAATGTATTTCTTTCTTTGTAAAGCACTGTTAATGGACTTGTGTCTGAATGGTTCCTAATTACTTGCCTTGTTTTCAGTAGGATTGTTTACTTGCTTTCATTATTTTTTCAGAATGTCAAACTTTTTTTTTTACAATCATAACACAAAAAGGTTCATGTTAAATGGTCTTTTTGAATACAACTAGCAATGTGGGTGGGTTTTTTTTTTTTTCAATGCCAAGCCACAACAATTTCCATTTTTATCACAAAATAACTGACACTGCTGCCAGTGGGTTTTTTTTTTTTTTTTGGTGTGTGAGTGTCTTTTTTTTGTTGTTGTTTTTTGTTGTCATTTTTTTAGTGGCCCCATATAAGACAATTTCTTGTATGACTTTATCGGAAAGCACTATATTGTTCTTCACTGGAATGGCTTAAGTGCAGTCACTGTTAAAATGAGAAAGCATAGTAATGTCAAACACACTCTTAAACCAATCATGAAAATGAGCAGTAACTCAAGAACTGAAATTAAAAAGTAGAGAGTTAAAATTCCAGAACAAATCGTGTCAATAAAACTACTTTACCAGACAAGGTGAGGTTTGATTGACACAGGGTGGCGCATGAGGTGTTCATCCCATGAACAACTCATGGAATGATGAGGCCAAACTTGTTCGACATGAAATCCAAATAGTATCAAATAAACGGTTGACATGCTTGATGCTATTCCATGCCTTTCAGGCAGTGACTGGTTGTGCTTTGAAAAGCAGAAGTGAAATCGAGGAAAAGTCAAAAGTTAAAAAGGAAAAAAAAATTGGCTTCTCTCTTTATCTCTCACATCGATACGAAGAAAAAGAGACATCTCATGAGATGACGGCTGTGCCTTCCCAGAACAGCCTCCAAAAGAAATGACTCATGTTTCGGTTACGATTGAACCGCCACACCCCAGGTTTAATTACTGGTTAGTTTTGACAATTTGCCATCAGCATTATGGATGGTCGGTTGGACTGGTTATCACACCCATTATGTTGTCAATGAAAATGGAACGAAAGAGTAACTCTAATAAATTCAACCCACTGACAGAATTTGAGTTATTGATACATCTGCATTACGGTATTTATATGAACAAGTATCTAATGGTGGTGTTGTGGTTTACAGTGCCGCGACACAGGAAGATGAACTTTAAACCTTATTAGGTCCTTTCAGTGGAGGTTATATTATTATTATGAAAGCCGTTCTAAAACACTACCCAAAACACATTTGTTGTATTTATTTGTATAATATGCAAATAAATAATCAAATTTCTATTTTTACAAGTATATTTGTAAGCCGTGTACGTGTAATTGTGTTTTTGCTTTGTGTGTGTGATTTTTTTTTTTGACTATACAAGGGAGCTCAAGTTACTTTTACAAGTTCATTTTAAATGAATTGCTTTTTTACTTTTAAAGAATTAGACGTGTAGATAGGTATTTTTACTTTTTTTACATGGGATTCCAGCAAAGTAAAGATACTCTTACTCAATTACAATATTTCAGTACTTTTTGCACCTCTGTCAAATATTCCACCAAAGACAAATCAAACAAATTTGAACCCTGTGTTTACTGTCTCCATTTGAATGTGTGTTTTGTAATATGACCAGAAGATGGCGCTCCAACACAAAAGGTGTATTACAGGAACTGGAAGCGTCACATAATATGACGACGTAAGAAACAAGGCTGGATAACAAATCAGAGCCCCAGTGCCTTAAAACAACAGACGGTATTAGTATTGTGGGGAAATAGAGGATTACTTTATTTAGGGATGTCAAACAGTGAATAAAGTCAGATCAATCAAAAGAAGCATGTAAATATAACAATCAATAGGCATGTTTATAATTATATAATTATAAAGTCACAATTACAGTAACATGATTGTGGGGTGAAAAAAAAACCAAGCAGCTGCGAAATGAAATTAAAAAATACTAAATTACATGTCTCCCGATGATTCATTTACCTCTCCCTGTCACCACAATGAATATATCCCACAAGAGAGTAGCTTGTCAGACATTGATGATGTGCAGATGATGAACGAGACTCTACTGATACTGGCTGCATGACACAAATATATGCATTTTTATTTATTTTTTATTTTTTTTAAAGAAGAAGAAGTAAACCAAGCTCAAACAGGCACCTTAATTTGCCTGAGAAATGACTACCAGCCAAAAATGAATCTCTTCTTGAATCACAGTTCAATAATCTCTCATCTCCTGTCAAGGCAAAAATGCTAGACAAACTGTGTCGACAAAAAAAGATTCAGAAGCCTGCAGTTCTCAATGCAGATAAGAGTTTATTCACATTTAGTTCATAAACTCTGAGATAGCGTTTTCTTTTATTTTACAGTAGGTGCTTCCCAAATCCTAGTGGGGCATTTCCTAGGGCCCATATTATATAATAAGATCATTCAAACCCCCCGAAAATAACTGTCGACTTCCAGGGTTCTTGGCCTATGGTGGTCATCAACATGTGTCACACTAAAGTCACTTTTTACCTCGAATGAATCCTGTTTTCCATTGTGTTTGTTGACACAATTATTTCAGGATGGCCAAGTTTACCATTCGAAAAACACTAAAAACATGGAGACATGTTAACACCTGAGTATAACTTCTAGTCTTGTGTGGTCCTGTGTGTGTCCCCCAACATGACATGCAAACAATTCAATCCAGCATGCATTTCAGTCCTGCAGACAAAAGGGTGGCTGGGTTCATCTGTTCGGCAGAAATCTTTAATGTAAACATTACTGTAAATGGTTCTACACAGAGGCTCCTACAGGGCTGTTAACGGACCATTATTTTAGAACCATTTAAGGAGTATAAACATTATGGCGCCTCACGGTTCCACAGCTCACTGTTCACAATGCAGTAGTCATCCCTGTGAGAGGAGGCCACTTCCACTTCTATATTTCTTTCTGTGACTCTACCAGTGTTTCTGTTCAACCTGCTGATGACATCCTGTTTGAAACCTTCTTTAGGTATAGTCTTGGTGTCATGATGTCAAAGTGATTATTTACATATCTATTCTAATTGAACCTGAATGTGGCTCAAAAGCCTGTATTGAATGTTGCTGTTGAGCAAGTAACCTTGAAAAGTTGGACATGTGTATTCAAAGGTTTACTCACATTAACTTCACATGTAAAGGTTATAATGTGCTATAGCCATCGTGGAATTTCACCCAAAAGCCGAATATAAAGTTATGAGTGTGTCATGAAGTATATACGAGGCCCAAACTGCCACTTGAAGTCTGCCTTTGACGAGAGAGTCAACAAGAGAAAGAAAGAAAAAACCCGTCTGACGTCAGTGGAAATCCCCTCTATCTACTGCTCCACTGAAGTAAACTTTTTTTTAAATATACGCTGCAAATATGCCTTAAAATTGCTCACATGTGTTGAATAAATAGAAACCAGTCACGGTTCCACGAGCTTTATCACTTCGTTCGGGGAGATTTTGAGACGCGTCTCTGCGCGCGTGAGCACATCGGGAGTTTTGAGGTTCGCCAGGTTTCACTGTGGTTTCACGGCCTTATCACGACCCTTCCAGACACGGCCGCCCCTTTTCCCTCCGAGGGAGGAAGATACGGCTGCCATTGGAGTTTACTTTCGGTTTGTCTGCGAGGGTTTGTCCGGTGGTGGGAAGTCCAGGTCGGCTGCGGACTCCCCGCAGCGACAGGGTGCGTCTTTTACGCGCTCCAGTCGAGACGCGACCGTCGCTTCCTGCGATCTGCTCGAGACTCGTGTTTGATCGCTGTTTTTGAAATTTGCGGAAGAGTGAAGTAATCTGCTCTAACTCCCTCCCTCCTGTATCGAGCTGAAAACGAAACTTCGAAGGTGGCTCGAATTCAAGTAAGAAAACAACGAATATTTTACGGTCATTTTGTTATTTCTTAGAAACTGAAACTTAAACTGAGGTCGTGGGTCGTGATCGTCACTATTTTCTAATTTAACCTGCTAATGACAACTTAGATATTTCACGAAACCCTTTAAGGGGAGG
>OMNM01034721.1:20367-31263 GCA_900302745.1 Parablennius parvicornis | reverse complement strand
ACGCGTTTCCATTTGTTTTCAAACTCTCAGAGGATTAAAGTGCATTTCTTGTAGTTTGTTTACTGACATGAAATGAGGACAGTGTTATAAAAAAGACTGTAAAGTCTGTCAGAGACACGAGCTTCTCCCTTTTTTATAACTTTGCAAGGGGAGCTCGGTTCATTCACTTTATTATATTCTCTCAGCATCCTCATTAGATTAGATTCACACAATTCTCAAATAACATACAATTATTTTAATTGGGGTTTGGCGGTATAGCGATGTGGAGTCTGTGTGGAGTTTACATGTTCTCCCTTGTGCGTCCTCTGCTTCCCTCACAGAGTGAGTGTGTGTGCGTGTGTGTAATGCCTTCTCCCATAGTAAGGTGGGTAAAGTTCCATTGCCTAGCAATGTCAAGTTTTACAAAAGTAATATAAGATCGATTGATGGAAGGGAAGAGATTTTATAAAATGGCATACTTTTTTTAAGACTTGGCATGGTTCAATGATATGTTTTGAGGAATAACTCCTTCTTTCCTCTAACGTGCATGAGAGGAAAGACACAATACCTGTTGTCAAATTTTGGGCAGACCAAAAAAAAAAAGATAGAAGCAAAATGAAACTGTTACCATGTCGATCAACATATCCAGTAAGAAATGATTAGATAATTCATTGGCAATGACGGTAAGAATTTCAATTGAAAAAATATAAATTTAAATGGATTTTTCCTTCAAGGACTTACAGTAAATATTTGTTGAAGCGAGATGCACATTGTGTGTGAAAGCATGAGGAAATGTTCAGCTGAGCAGTCCAGCAGGTACAAGAAAAATGTCAAAACAAGATTGAAATCATCCCTTAAAACTGCTTTATGCTGCTTTTTTATTAAGAATGTAAAGACGTCCCATTAAGTTATCCATCTTTTATACCTTATTCTCCAACTTAAGGTTGCAAAGTGCTGGAGCTGATCCCAGTTATCTTTGGGTGTGTGGTGCACACGCCCTGGACTGGTCAGTAGTCCATCACGAGACCAATACAGGGAGACAGACAACCGCACACACTCGCATGCATACAGATGCAAGTATAATTTCTCAACAGGCACATGATTGTGATTTAGTTTTACAGCGATGACTTAACTGTGAATAGGATGGGCGAAATGCACAGAAATCATTTTCAATAAAATATCTTGCATGCAAGTTTGATCTGAATACCGGTTGGAATCTCTTTTTTTTTTTGTAGTATGTACAACTCCTCGCTGCTGCCTTAAGAAGACGGGATGGACGGAGAGCACAGTGACGGAGGAGGAGCGGGAGGTGGTCCTGCAGATGCAGAGGTTGAGGATGAGTTTGCCTGCGCCGAGATCCTGCAGGGATCCCTGATCACCCTGCACAGGACTGTGGAGCGGATATTTCAGGTGACATTCGGGATTGGAGCCACCGGACATTCTCACAGCGACAACGGGCAGATGTGGCTGAAACTTCGAGGGCTGAGCAGCAACGTGAAAGCAGCCAAGGTTAGGACCTTTTTTTTTAATGCGTTAGCTGGACTTAGATTACTCACATTTTCGAATCAATTTCTAATTATCCATCTTCACTACTTGCTTCGTTTTTTTTTCTCTTTCTTTTTTAATGGAAAATGTATTTTACTCATAAAGGGTTTTCACTGCCCGTCAAACTCAACCATTCGCAAACACTCACACACCAATGATGACAGTGTCTTGCCCAGTTACACTTTGGTATGTGTACACAGCGAGATAGCGGGCCGACCCATTAATCTTGTAAATGGAAAACAAGCAGGACAAGAGTAAAGTCTCCACATAGAGCCATTATCTGCAGATGATTAGTTTTATGATTTGTAATCTTTGTGCTATTTTTAACTATATTCAACGTTACTGGTGGCAGATGAATACAAGTTAAAAGACAAAAATGTTGTGCAGAAAACCAGCAGTAGACTCAGGACCTTTTCACCCAGTTCTGTTAGATAAACATAAGCTTCAGATTGTCAGTTTTTTACTGGGTGATTGCTCTTTATAGAGCTGTGTGTTTTAAATATTACATTCAATAATTTTAAATATAAATTTATTGAAATATTTGTTTTTCCTTGACTGTTATTCCTTGCACTTTTACAGAAATATCTGCACTTTCTCATTCTTCCGTTCCTGACATTCAATTGTTTTTTGTTTTAAAGTCCATGGAGACGACATATAGTTACAATAAAAGGTGATTGTTATCAATCATGAAGCTGCACAAGGTGATCAAGTTATATCAGCAATGTTTTCTTGCTCATTTTTCCAGTTTTTATTTCAAGTTTTAAACGGCATCCTGTATTCCTGGTACAATAATATGACAGTAAAAGCTGTAATCAAATGACTGCCTCTTACATGTAATAATATGCAAAATGTTTACATGCTTCATTGCTCAAAACCAGTTTTGAAAATACAGTTTAGTTTAAGGGTGTGTAATTACATTTCTTGTGTGTACCAAAAAAAAAAAAACAATTGTATGCCTCAATGCCACAGCTATAGTGTAAACTTCAAGAATGTGAATGCCCATCTACTGTAATCATTACGGGATTCTGGATGGACTAAATATTCATCCTGGTTTTAGTTTAAAAGAAACCAGAGAACATAACTGCACATCATGAAATCCGGCAATGTAATAATGCTAGCATTACAACACTATATGGTAAATAACACAATAGAAACAGCAGAATATTTCTGTCCTTTAGTTATTTGTGAAAGGAGTGGTGAACCAGGAGGAGCAGCAGGAGATTTCTTATCCCGGGGTCCTTCACTGTGTCTTCTTTGGAGCTCGAGGGCTGTTCATGGACAGCCTGATCAAAAGCACCTCAGCACATATAGTGGTAAGCAGCTTTATTGTTGTTGTATTGTTGAATAATTTGCCTTATTGTCTGTCTAATTTATCAAACTGCGGATCCTTTATTCACATCATTTAGCTTTTTGTACACTGAGATTACAGTTTTGGCTTGTTTATATTTTTCAGATCACTTCTTTTAATGTCACACCAATATGTTGCCATCAGCATGAGCCTATGTATAACAGTATAGCTCATGGCTATTAGCAGTTACTCTGTAGTACAAAATTAGCTGAAATGTCATCCATGATTTTGATGAGACATTGGTCATAAATATTTACCTAATATTAAAGATAGGATGACGATTGTTCAAAGTTTCAATTCAGATTTCAGTGATTTCAATGAATCAGATGGCACCTTGCCTCTTGTGTGAGTTTTGCTGAGGGCTTTGCTTTAAAAGTTTTTTAAAAAACTTTTTAACATCTTGTCTCAGGCCCTATTTACATGACAACGAAAACGAGTGTATCCGCAAAACTTTCATCACTTTTGGAGGGTCCGTTCACATGACAACATTTTTAAACCAGCTGAGAAGGGAGAAAGATTCTTTCACGGTTTCAATTCCCCCCTGTACAGACTGCCGGAGTCAATGAAGCGGTCTCACTGCGGATGCACATCTCTCCCCCTCCCCTCACGTTGAAAATAGTACCTTCTACTCATGCGCCTGTAAACAAACATGGCGGACCCGCAGTGGTATGACTCACAGTCCGTATTCTAGTTTTATCGTCCATATCGGTAGTTTAATAGTTGAGACTCACCCATGATAGCATCCGATTCGTCATCAGTCCATACAGACGTCGGGTTCTCTCGATTTTGTTCACGTGTATAGGGTATTGTTCTCTGCACACTTGTCTGTGTGGTTTCATTACAAAAACAAGCAACCGCACCCTCCCCTGGCCCGGCATGCCAACTACGTCATTGTCTGTGTGTCCGCTGCTGCAGTGTAAACACAACACTTTTTATAAAAGTTTAATTGTTGTCACGTGAAATATTGTCGTGTAAACGGGACCTTAGTCCGTAAGTCTTACAAAGCATGTTTTTCATTCCCCAAACCAGGTGGGCTCTCCGGGATTCTTGCTCATATCGGGCTTGGCTGAGCCGGTGGTTCGAGCGTACTCCCTCATTACAGAACTGATCGATCAGTACGAGGGCACTCAGTCCAGACGTGCAGAAAGCGGAGACAGAGGCTCGGGTGAATCTCTGGATTCCCGAAGAGCTTTCAAAGCTCTGGTGGAAAAATGGGACGACAGACACACTCTTGATCTTCTTGTGCTCCCGTGGTCAGTGAAGGAAATCCTCCTGGATTTGGTGAAGGAGTCGGGGCTTGGGTCGAGTCCAGTGCTGACAGCAGCGGGATCCCATGAGGATTTAGAGGTTACAAGGGGAGAACCTAACGCTATCAAGCAAACACTCCCTGATCTATTTTGGATGCCTGATGAATGGAATGCAGAATCAAAGAAGGACTGTGCAGCCAAGGACTCCTTCGTTCAGTCTTATTTGACAGAACGAGGCACCCGGGGGACTGCAGAGGGGGCTGAGGAAAGACTCACACTTCGTCCACAGGAAGTTGGAGAAGGAGAGATGGACCAAGGGGCAACCTTAGGCGCAAATGCGAACGATGGACTTGAGGTGATTGAACAACTAGACATGCAATTGCCAATAGGAAACAAGGAGTTCTGGCTTCTTCTGAAGTTCTTCACAGCCATGGGGTACACAGAAAATGTTGTGAAGCGGGTACTCGCCCGAACAGGACCTAAAGAGGCGTCTCAGATCCTCGACCTGGTTCAGCAGGAGCAAGATCGTAGTGAGCAAGAGCAGAAAAATCCAAACGTCCCAAACCCAAATAATGAGGCTGTTGTCACCCTGGATCAGAGGGGAATCAATCGACCCTGCGAGACGGAGCACAGAGAGGAATATGGAGGAGGAGATATTAACGTGAATACAAATGGGAAAAGAGGAGGGGAGGATGCGAACACGAGAGAGATTCGAGAAGGCAGGGCTGATGTAAAAGAAACGGGTCCAGACGAAGACTTTGTCCTGGGAGTGGTGAAAAAAGCAGCAGCCAGCTGTGGCTACGCCGAGCAGACCGTCACCAAGTTCTACAACATCCTGCCGAATCGCTCCACTCACCAGCTGCTGCTGGAACTGCAGAGGGAGGAGACAAGGGAGGGGAATGCCTTCGACAAAGGGCCCAAGGAGATGGACGATGTGGTGCTGGAGAAAGACCGAACAAAATCTGGACCAGCAGAAGTAGAAGTGAAAAAAGAAGATGAGCATCTAGTACAGGTAGAATCTAATGAGGAAGGACAGAGGGAGATACCAGACTTTACCGCTCGTGTTGCAGAGCCAGAATTGTTTATGTGGAAAGATCCAAACCAGCTTCCAAAGTTAAAAACTCACCAAACCATCCTGCCTGAAGTCAAAGGGCCGCCCATGACTATGTATACCTCGTCACTGGATCCCGACAAGCAGCAAGCGCAGAACATGTATTGGCTCACTCCGTCGTTTCCAAAACAAGGTCGTCAAAATCACAACGTCATCCCGAAGCCTCGGTCCTCCAACTCCTCGAAACAAGCTGTCCCAGCTCCTCAGCCCCACGTCGTCACCAATAAAGACTCTTCTCCCACTAAAAGAAAGGGTTCTTCAGTGGTGGTCACGGGAGAGCAACGCTTCCTGGAGGGGCTGCAAGCACCCTTTCAGCTGAAGCTAACAGACGATCCCGGAGATCCAACGCTGAGGACGATCATCGTTGATGGGAGCAACGTGGCTATGAGGTGAGACATCGTAACACTTGTGGAAAACATTGCTGGGATCATGAATTCAATTGCTATTAAACTTCTTAACCGTTTTCTTTGCCTCGTGTTGGTCAGACGGTGTTTTGGAGTTTGTTTGTTTGTTTGTTTTTTATTAGTGCAAGCCATTGCTGGCTGGGCGGTTGAAAAAAACAGTAAAACTAGATCAAACTTTTTTACCTGAGAGAAAGACTGTGGACTCCCCGCTGTAATCTATGATTACAGTGCAACTCACCCTCTTTTTCCAACAGACAAAAGCAAAGCCTTCAAAACAAAAAAGCGGAAAGTTTCCCGTTATTAATCTAGAGACTGGAGAGTGTCTTACTACACTTCATTTGACGTGCATAAATGTAATTTTGTGAACCTCTGAGCAGGCAAACCCCAAGTGAGCCGTGATCATTTACATAAATCATTTGAAGCAGTGATTTCTATCTCTCGCTCTCGGAATCTGATGTTATTATGAAACGTGTTTTCCTACAGTCACGGGTTGGGTCATTTCTTCTCGTGCCGGGGAATCGCCCTGGCCGTCCAGCACTTTTGGGACCGAGGACATCGTCACATCAGCGCTCTCCTGCCACAGTGGAGACAGAAGAGCGACTCCAAGATCAAAGGTAGCATATCATTATAACTTGATCGAGAATACTATAAATGTTAATACTACTTGAAAATGTTTATAAACTTTACGGCCGCTTAAATTTGACAAACGATACTCCTGAATTGAGTTTCAGGTTTGAATCCCAGATGAGGCAGGAAGAGGATCTGATGCAAGTAGCAATGAGTAACTGTGGGAAAAAGTAGCAGCCCAGTAGAATATTAGAATTTTAGAATAAGCAAAACAATAAAAATTGATTTTCGAAAATGTTTAACTGGCTGTATATGATTAAAAGGAATACAGTCTACTTAATCTGAATAGATGAAAATGTGTCATTAAATTACGTTAACTTGACAAATTATTTTTTTGAGGGTGGAAATAACAGAATGATTTTTTTGCAGTATAGATAACATGGAATATATTACAAAATACTGCAATAAAATGTCTTTATTTTACTATATAATGTATTTTAATTGAGATTTTTCCTTAAAAAAGCTTTCATTTGAGCTAAACCTTAAACCATCTGTTATGAAGCTTTTTGTTTACTCTTTCAAATGTTTTTTTTTTAAAAAAAACGTGTTTTAATTTTCTGCTCAGCTACATGTCTTAATTTTAGAGGAATGAGTGTTTTGGTTTTAAAATAACTACGGCCTGCATTTTTCCATGCGTACGTGTGTGTGTGTGTGTGTGAGTGTGTTGGTATTGACTTGCTCGCATTGTTTTCAGAGTTCCATAAAAGAGGAAATCAAACCCGGCCTCGCTGACTCGTGGTGCACACGCATGGAGCGTGTGGGCGTTCTGTTTCCTCTCCGCACAGACTAAACACGGCCTTGTTTGTTCCCGTCTCTCTCAGAGCAGCACTATCTGAGCAAGCTGCAGAAGCTGGGCCTGCTCTCCTACACGCCCTCCAGAGAGGTGCAAGGCAAGAGGATCGCCTCGTACGACGACCGGTACGCCACAGTAGGCGGATGCACGCTGCGGAGACTTTACTGTGATGGGAAAAAAAAAAATATTTTGATGTTTTTATCTTGTTTTCAGTCATCCACTGAAGAAACTTTGTGGAAATAAGACAGTATTTGTAACAGTTATGTTCCAGTTAATTCTGCAACTATGAGCTCATTCATTCTTTGACACTTCAAGGCCTTTTATTGCTCACAACACGCACAGAGCAGCGGCCGTCTTGCTTTGGAAAAATCGATATTCAAACATACTCAGCGATTTATTTTGGCTTTCATTTATATTGAATTATCACTGATTGTACTTTGCCTTGCTAAATTCCCTGCGTGGCTAGATGATCTGCTATGATTAGCTCATTAACTTCCAAGGTTGCCACTTTTATTTATTTATTTTTTTCCACTTAAAATCTTTATGCCCCTTCTTATATTTAATGCAAAAAAATGCACGTAATTTGTCATTTCAGTACAACCCAGTTGTCATATCTGGTTCTCACACTTATTAAATAGTTTATACTGGCCATAACTACTGTCTAAGTTGTGCTGTTGTACAGTTAAATTCATTCGTTTTCCTGACCTCCAGTTGTTATTTTTACTACTTCTTGTCACATACACTTTTATTTTATCACAGAATAAAACACAGTCAGGTCTCACCTCATAGTAGCAGTTTGAGAAAAAAAAACAGCTTTCCCCACATGAACAAGCACAAGTGACTGAGGAGACAAAAATAATCCTGAAATAAAGCGTAAGCACGCGAGTTCATGGAGGGAATTGGGGATGGATCAATTCTTCTCCTCCCACTTTTTTCAAGTTAGAGTCATAGGGGACTGGAGCTAATCACAAATAACCTACACATTCATTCACAGTCCTGGACAGCAGAAAGATACATAATGAATGAATAAACAGAATCAGCCATTTGGACAATACACTGAGCTTTACTCGCAGATTATCCACCAATAAAATAAAAACACACCCAGATAAAGCCTTGGATTATCGATATCTGGATTTGTTGTCTTGTTAATTTAAAGGTGAATGTCCTAACCCCTTCCTTCTGTGCTTCCACAGATTCATGTTGCAGCTCGCAGAAAAGACGAATGGAGTGATTGTAACCAACGACAACCTGAGAGACCTTTTGGATGAGTCTCCTGTGTTTAAAGACATCATCAAGAAGAGGTACACAAAGATAAATCAGGATTGTCTTGCTTAAATATAGTTTTCATGGATCTATACTTTACTTTTTTATCAACAAAGTCACTTTACAGCCACAAATCTGAACATCACACCAATTGCAGCACTGAAAGCATGAACTTTTTCATGCCTGAGCTTCTGTTGCATGTTGAGATTTGTTTGCGAGTGTGACTGTGTCAAAGTTTTTTCCTTTCGTATGTTGAAATACTATCTTGCATGATCTCTTGTCGCCTCCACAGACTCCTTCCGTACACATTTGTTGGGGATCACTTCATGGTCCCTGATGACCCTCTGGGTCGAGGAGGGCCTCACCTGGATGACTTTCTGCGTTCAGATCCCAGGTGAACGCACAATCAGATTGGAAATAATCTTGTATATGCCATTAATTTATAAACATTGTCAAAAATTTGTGATACAGTTTTAAAAATAGTGGACTTAGTTTAGTTGCTGTATAGTTGAAGTTCTAAACTTATATGGAAGAAAATGCTCTTTCTGGACGTGAACAAGGAAACATGCAAACAGCAGCAGACACTGTTAAAGGCTGTTTATGGGTTCAGCTGTAGATATTTATTGATGGAGGAGGATCGTATTATAGATTATATATTATCATTGTGAATTATATACTATTATGAATTAATTTTATTTAATGTAATTCATATGAATATATACTACTATGAATTAAATGAAATTGAATATATACTATTATATATTTTCATAACTTTACAACTTTGTTTCTCATGTGGCAATTTCTCATGAATTACACTTTTTATTCCGACACAGGATTCCCAATCCAGGAAATCCGTCTTTTGCCAGTCCAGCGACCACTTTCTCTCCCGATCCGCTGCGCTCGCTGACGGCGGTGTTGAATTTCCAGGACCAAACGCAAGGGGGAGCTCCCAATGCGCCCGCTGCAGCCGGACGGGGTAAAGGGAGAGATCACGGGAAGGGATGGGAGGCTCAGACCGCCGCCGTGGGGGACAGGAGTGCGAAGGACACCGCCGTCCTCAGAGCGCTGCTCTGTCAGGTGTTTCCGGGTCAGGACAACATGGTGACGCTGGTGCTGCAGTGCCACCCCGCCGAGACGGACATCAACGTGCTATCAGATCTCATCCTGGAGCAGCAAGCGGACTGATATTAAGATTTTACCGGGATTATTATTTTACACAAGTGAAAGGATGGCGAATAATATGTTTAACTGAGCTCCAACGTTACTCCAAGTTTGAATAACAGAAAACGCCCGCACAGGGGAGTCACCGAGACGTCCGCACCGGTTACGTGAAACACCTGCAGGGCAAACTAAAGAGTCTCGGATGTTTCAGTCTTTTTTCATCTCGAGGTCACAGTGACTCCCTCGAAAAAGCGTCCTGCACGTGTTTCACGTAACAGGTAAGGACGTTTCAATGACTCCATGTTGCAGGAATTTTCAGTTTTTTCAAACTTAGAGTAGCGCTGCAGCTCAGTAAAGCATATTATTTGCCATCCCTTCACTATCGATGTCTTAGTTTAACTGGTTTTACCAGTAAAATGTATCAGCTGCTGTTTGATTACTTCTATTTAATACATGTGGATGCTTTTGCAGGAGGGACCATCTACGTATTCATCCATCATCCTTACATGCAGTTCCCAAACTCTGGCTTTGGGACCCTTTTTTGGCTGGTTTGTTCTGTCAAAGTTAGATTTGTTCATGCTGAAGAAAACTGCAATAAGACACTTTGTAGAGAGGCAATGTGAAGGCTTGCAACTAACACCCTTAACACACGTCCCACTGACTAAATATTTCAGTTTTGTCGACCAAATTTTTATAATAAAACGCAAAAATTAGAAGTCTGTTTACCATTGTGGCAGATTTCTACACTGTTGTGCTCAGAATCACCAACATTACAGATTTAAGCAAAACAAGCAAAAACAGGAGATGGTTTGTCATTATGCACAACAGCAGCAAGAAAAACTGCATCATAATGTCACACATTTCCTATTATATCGTGATAAATAGACGTTTTATAAAATCTTTTCAAAAGATCTCATAATATGAAGTTATAATGTGATCAGGTTTCACGGTATAACCTGATTATCATATGATACCAGTGATAACAAGACATTGTTGAAGGCTCCAGCTGTTTTTCCATGGCTATGCTTGTCGAACCTGCCTTATCATTTAAAAAAGTAATCAGATCACATCATGATAGTCTAGCGCCACCTCTAACCTGGACAGGTAATCGCTTCATTTAAGGCTTAAAACACAACGAGGCAACGACTACTTATACTGACATTGGCTCCACATGCAGGCAAAGGGAGAACATGCAAGCTCCTGACAAACTATTCAAGTTAAACAACAGGTTTTAATCTTTAAACAGAAAAAAAAAAAGAAATGGATCACGTGATCTAAAGTTTCATCGTGATATCTTCACTTCATTGCTTTGTGTTCATTGGTTAGGTTTTTTTTAACAAAACATTTTGAAACATTCTGTGAAAAGCTTATTTTCTCCGTAATATTTTTTTTTTTTTTTTTTTTTAGGTTTTTGTTTC
>OMNM01034721.1:0-20347 GCA_900302745.1 Parablennius parvicornis | reverse complement strand
TGTATCAAAAAGATTAAATACACGCAGGAGGATTGGGTTTTTTGATTAAACAGGTGCATCATCTGAGAATTTTAATATCTTTGAAAAGTTTAGGATTTTTTTTCCAGTTATTTTCAAACTTATAATCTAAGATTCAAAACACTTCTAGCATCTGTGTTGTTTTTTTTAAATAAGTTTAATCAAGAAGTTTTATTGTATACATTAAATAACTTGAAAATGTTTCAATTATATTCAAAGTTTATATTTTAGATGCACCAGATGCTTTACTTATATATAGCTTTTTCCCGATTGAATGTTTGGTTGTTGTTTTTTTTTTTTATTTCATACAGATCTGAATCATTATTTTCAAAAAAGGAAGAACGAGGAAAATACTCCAGAAGGTTTGTCTGCCTAATTTTATGTTATTAACTTATTCTTACAAGAACTAATGTTGGGTCTTAAATCACATGCAATAATGTCAGTTGTTTATTTTTGTACTTTCAAGATTTCATTAAAAATCTTTATTTAAAAGAAATCTCTTCCAATTATGTTGTCATCATTTATTTCTCTGGGAGTTTATTTAAGCATCGTGTCACATAAGTATCGAGTCTTTGGGAAATTGTAGCGATCAAGAAGGAAAGAGTAATGAGCATAATAATGTCTGATAATAATTTTTTTAAGGTTTATGAACTATTGTGTTGTTTATTCATCATGTTGACATAAACAAGCATTGATATAGACTTTAAAGACAAGGGCTTGGAAGTGATTGGATATAAAGTGGATGGATTAAAAGCATTTCAATGATCAAATATAATGATGTGGCATATTACCACTTTTGAAACTAGTTACATGTTCACACGGAGTGAAGATGTATAACCTTTGGTGACCATATAAACAGAGTTAAATGCTACTAATCTCACGAGGAACTCAGCAAAGCTCATTGATTAAAGGATCATATCTCTGATGTCCAAATACCTGCTTCAAAACTCTTCACGTGATTCAAAATGCTGCAGCGAGAGTCCTGACGGGAACCAGCAGGAAAGATCACATCACTCCATATTACTTCTTTTTGTTGTCTTCCTGTTAAATCTAGAATAAAACTTATTTTAAGCATTTATCAGGTTTCAAAAAATGTAAATATCAGACATTAACATGTGCTATTTATTGCTGATGGATCCCAAATGGCCATTAAAAAACATTTTAAATATTTGGAATTCAACCAAAAAGCATGTGTGGTCTAAGAGAGATTAGATTTGAATACATGTTATTAATTTCTGTGCTCCAGAGTTATCAGTTGTTGTTGTTTTCTGTTTTAAATGCTTGTATCTTATAGATTTAGGTGAAATAGTATTTATCACAATATGGGGCTGAGACATAGAGTGCAAAATGCAAAAAAAAAGACAAATCAGTAGAAGTGGGTAACTCATCTCAATATTGCATCCTGGAAAAGCAAACTATGAACAACACAAGGACATTATGTGAAGAAGAAAAAAAAAATTCCTTCAGAAATTCTTAAGCATGGCGCTGAGTGAACCAAACAAATCAGATGAAGAACCTGCTCTTTGTTATCTCGTCCACCAGAGGGCGCACGTTATTGATATTTACATTAATATGGAAATTCAAGTAAGAGTTGAGTGAGACCATTTTTTACTATGGCATATCAGCCAAAATCCCTCAAAAATTTCATTTTGGATTTCAAAATGCTTGTCTAATTCCCCATCAATAAATAAATTGAGTATTTGTTCGTCAGAGGCTTCAGGAGCGCCGCAGTTTCACGTTCCAGACTCAGGAAGCTTTGTGCATGACGTTATACATATCATCTGTGTTGCCAAAGGTTTATGGCAGAATCCATAAAAGCTCATTATAATGCTTCTCCTGTTATGCAATATTCAAACAGTAGTGATTGGAATCAGCGTGTGTTTTATAGTCGAGTGAGCAACAAAATCCAATAGAGGTTTAATAACTTTTACATGATCAAAATGTTGAAAGAGTGTTAAAAGATTTCACATTCAAAACTTTTAATTTGACTAGAACTAGAATAAAAAGAAAAGTAGAATACAGAACTCGCTGTGCTGTCAGTTAGTTGTTTGCTTTAGTTCTCATGCTTTCTTCCTTTTCCTTTATTCTTTTGTGAGGTTTTCTTTTGTTTGTCCACATCAGATTAAAAAAAAAAAAAAAGATGACACATTTACTTTCACGCAGGTAAATAGGAGGCTTACAGGAAAGATCACTTGATTTTTTTTTTTTTTGGAAGTTCGGAGATGCACACCGACCCGCCTTCATCTGAGAATAGAAGCGTATTAAACTAGTTCAACAACATTTTGAACATCCTGAACAGCACAATAAGCCTTGTTACAGGCCTGACGTATGTGGAACAAAGTAAAATTCTACTTAATCACCCTTTATGTTGTTTTATGTTGTTTTATGTTTTATGTTGCTTCTTCAAATTATTTTGTCCATTTTCGATGCTGCATCAAGAGACTTTAATAAGAGGAAACCAAATACAAGTACAGAAACTGTTGTAGCGATGTAGCAGCAGATCTATCTTTAAAATGTATGATTCAGGGAAGAAGAAAACATGGGAAATGTTGACATTTCATTGAAAGAATATGTTTTAAATGAGGAGGAAGGAGACCGTGAATTGAAAATATTCTTCAAGATAGTCTTTGCAATTGTGAAAGTCATCTATTTTATATGCTCACCCCCAAGTTCTGCATGTAATCCTCTGTTGATTCGTTCTTCCTGATGCATCTCCGTATGAATTCATATGAAATATCCCTTCATATTATTTAGGATGACTAATTTGTCACATTACACAGGTCATTTCACAGCCTCCCAAGTCCAGCTGCAAGAGCATGTGGTTTTCTCATTAGTTAAAGTTTCTTGCTCACCAGCATAGAAATTATTACGACATCAATGAAGCTGTATGATATGGGAATAAAATATTAAAATTTTTTGGGAGGGTTTTCTGATTCTTTCTTATTTATTATTATTTCTCTTATCCTGTATTATACAGTAGCCAGGATATTTGAACTGATAGAGTCAATATCATCCAACATGCAGGTTTAAGTCCATGATGAGCACACTGATTTATCCTCTTGGTCACTTTTTATTGTTTTTGCCGGTAGAGCTACTCCTATTTCAACTTTGCACTGATTTCCCCTTGTGTGTGCGATGTCTTTGTGCAATTGTTACATTGCATTTATGATGTTTCCAGCTAATCTTTTGCTTCTTCTTTGAAGTGCCGTTTCTATCCATTTGTCTCTGGCATATGCTTTTGTTATTATATTTGTCTTTTTCCTGTATTCATTATTAGTTATCAGTTATTCTGTTTGCACTGTTTGCATCCCTGCTCTAGTTCTGCTTTAATCTCATCTTCACACTTTCTACATGACACATCTGACACACCTTTGTCATTTTACTGCCATTGTTTTTCCTGACGTGACTGTACATTTTTGCATATGGCTTTGTTAGATTGACTCTATTGTTTGTAAATGTTTTGACTTTTTTCCTCTCTTATTTTGAATGTGTTTTTGCACACTTGGTAAAGGTTTTTTCACCCTGTTAGCACTGTTTTCATCATACCATCTCACTTTTCTGTCCACTGGATTGAAGTTATTATCATTTTTATACATTATTCCTACACCAAAATTGCACAGTTTTTATTTTGTTTGCACTTAATTTCATCTATTCTCAGCAGTGTCTTATTAGTTTATACATTTTTTTATTTGTTGAACCGTTATTCTTCATCTGTACAATTTTTCCCATTTAGCGGTATCATTTTGCATGTGTCTGTGCACATTTGTATTTAATCTCTGTTATTTCTCATCCCGTATTTATCTGCCCTGTCTTCATGTGTACACCCTAGAAAGGCTCGTCAGGATGAACCTGACCTGACAAATTTGGCCTTTGACCCGTCCTCCCTCTCCATCCATCTCTCTGTTTACCTTCATCCTGTTTGCGGACCTCCTGCTGCACCGGCGCGCTCTCTGCCTCGCGCTCGGTTACGCGCAGGCACGCTCGCTCCCTCACATACTCTGCTCTCTCCAACTTGCGCGCAGTCGCTCAGCCGCGGTTGAGACGCACTTTGCAACATCCGTCTATTCGAGCAAGAAAAGAAGAATAAGGACTGTACTTTCACGTTTTCAGTCAGTTTTTCAAAGATTGAGGAAGTCCAGGAACGTTGTCTGGCTGAGATAAATGACGGCGGATGAAGCAGAGGGTTATAAAGGTAAAATAATCTTATCAGGACATCAATATTCGTAAACAATCAGGTAACATTTAACTTTATTGATTGCACTTTATTCATTTTTCACAACCTTTTTGAAGTATCTTTTTTCACACAGTTGTTAAAATAAATTAACGACGATAGTCAAATTGTATCTATGAACCTTTTGGAACGTTTTGACTGCAACTTTAATTTGCTAGATTTACAATTGTATGTTTCAGTTTAATGCTAATTACATGAAATGTGTTTATTCTTATGTGAACTTTATGGAATTTTATAGACCTGTTGCTAGCACACAGCATACCGCACATCACATAGATCTCTGTTTACTGTCATTTAATTCCCCTCCACTCTTGATGAGATCGCTCGATAAAACGCAAAATTCGATTTTAGTGTTAGTGACATTTAGGTTTGGTAGATACAATCGATAAGGACTAAGATATCTCTTTATTGGGGAATGTTTCAAACACTTTTATTGTATTATTTAATTACTTTCAACACATTCTTTTAGTTAAAATGGTAAAATATTACCTTTCACCATCCCAACAAATGTGTTGATAGTTTAGCTTTATGGGATTACTTCAATATCCTTAGTACTGTGCCATGTTGTGTGAGCAAAATCTGTGAATATTACAGCAAATCGTTCTTATATCACCAGCATTACGCCATTAACCAGTCCTATATGAGGTTCAGTGAGAAAATAATAGACAAATGCTTAGTTTCTGATCAAAAGTAATGCAAGCCAATAGTCAAAGTCAAAAGGACACAAGTGGAACAATGGCCCAGACAAGCAAAAACAATGAATTCACAGTCACAGACATGTTTTAACCAGACACTGTACTGATCTGTGAAAAGCTGAACTGCGACCACGGGCAAATCAGTCAAGGTGAAAGGTATGAATCAGATAAATCACTTCATAATCCCCCTTTTTTTGCTTTTATATCAGATGTGTATTTGGGGGAAAGCAGACAGATTAAAACAATACTTTAATCTCAGAATTAAATCAGCACAAGAGGAAGGCAGTAGGCTGGCTGGATGCAGAGACAATTTTTTTTTTTACACGGATGGCAGCGAAGTCAGTGACGAGGATTTGAGTAAACCGCAGAGTGTAGGTGGTAACTGGAAAAAATGTTTTTAATATGCACTGGGTGGGTCACTATAGTTCGTCATTCCTGCACACACCTGAACAATGACTCTTCATGTGCGTGTATGTGAGAGGCAAAGCTCAACCAACTTGTTTTTTCTTTTTTTTCTTTTTTTTGCATGATCAGGAAATGACTTGAACAGTGCTGCTTGTTTCTATAACTGTGATTTGCGAGTGAGACAGTCTGCGAGTTAAAAGGATATGATGCCACTGACTTTGTGTCGTCTTTTTTTGTGATTGTTTTAGAACTTTACTCATGTTTACTATTCATTTTGCAGAGACCATCCTCTTACTCCTGATTCTGGCCAAATGATGTTACATCATGGTCCTGATCGGAGTGTTACTGGACCACTGTGAGCTTATACCTGCAGCTCTGTGATCGCCTCATCTGTGGGCAGGCACTTAAAACTGGGGGGAAAAAAGAAAATCAAAATCATTTTGATTTTAATGAATGTTCTCAAATATCCACAAGGAAGATGTAAAGCCTATCGAGAGGCGTATTTTTCCGCGTAGACACGCTGACAGACAGTCGGAGACAGCAAAGCTACGAGTAGACACAAAGCGTCACGATGCCAGACCACGAACTTAAGGACAAGGCGACCCCGGGGAAAGTGCGACCTCAGGCGTCCTTAGTGCCGGATATTGTCTTAATCTCCAGCAACGAGGAAGGCAAAGTTACCGAAGGTGACGCCCTGGAGCTTGATGAGTTCAGTGACCCTACAAGTAGCGACACTTTCCAAGGAAATGAAAGCTCAAAGGATTCTGCTGGATTCAGAGTCGAAGTAGGTGTTGCAAAATCAGCAAAAGCTCCTGAACCTCTCAAGGCCAACTCTTTGTTGAGGGGGAATCCACGGACTGTGGATCACAATGACATGGACAACGACAATGCCACGTCATTACGGATGAACAGCAGCAGCGATTCGGACTACAGCAGCTTGAAATCCAGCCCTGATTACGCCAGCATGAGCATCAGTGCAGAAAACTGCGGACAAGAGCTGTTAGAGCTCGACAGGAAGTCATTGGAAAAGACCAACACGATCTCACCCCTGAATCTCTATGAAACTAGTGTAAATACATCTGAGTCCAACAAGACCAGCCTGGACAGTCCGAATGAAGACTCCCAAACTGATTTGAAACAGACTGAAATGTCTCTCGGGGACATTTCTCCCACTTTCCCCCAATCTCTATCCGACGGCAGTCAGCCTGGAGACAGCGTCGACATCCGGTGGGACGAGGAGGACGGAGCGGACGAGGACGACGGGCGAAGCACCCAGTCCAGGCGCAGTGCGAGGGAGGTGAAGGAGTCGGTGTGCTGCTGCTTTCAGGCCGTCCACGGGGCCTTCCTGCGCTGCGTGGAGGAGACGCCAGCCATGTTGTCTGGACTGGTGCTGTCGCTGCTCTTCTGTATAGCCATGATCGTCCTCATTCCCACGACAGGACGGGTGAGAGACGTTTAATATGCATTTTTAGCGACAATGTCAAACCTCACAATATCTTCTCTTTGGTTCATTTTAAATTGTCCCGTTTGACCTGAAGGAGGAAATTAGCATTACCTCAGTTCTATCGACAAAAAAAGCTCATTCGTATATTTCAATATGTTTTTGAATTTTCTATGACAATACGCGGCAATAAAATTACGCTCAGGACACTTTTATGACACTTTCATGTTTATTCAGTGAGATTATCTTCCGAATTGACTTTTTACACTTAGACACACTCAACAGAAGCAATAAGCGAAATGTTAGCCTTAATACAAAGTACACTGCATCGCTGCTAAGTCTCAAACAAGGATTTTTAATTAAGTCACAACCCACAGAATACTATAAACAGACTAATTTAAGTTGGACAGACAGCGAGGCTGGAAAAGTTGATTTACATCTTGTTTGGTCTGATGATGTAATTACTCTGTAAAACTTTAAAAAGCAAGCCATAGATTAAGTCCTAAACATGTACAATACCCAGGGACTCATTTTAAAGATCCAACACACATCACACCGTGAAATAATTATCTAAATTTCCGGATGAAGGAACAATAATTTGCAAGGACGTTAGGACGTTTGCAAAATGTCACGCCCCTCTTATTTTGTCACGTGACTATTTTTAAATGGGAACAAAGGTTTGGATTTGAAAAACAAACCCTGACCTTCCCTGTCATTGCTCAAATTAAAATACCTTCAGTTGGCAGAACAAGAGGAGATTAAAAAAACACGCCTGTTTGAAGCTCATCCCGGCTTTCATGGCAAATTCTAAAGGCATGCAAAAGTGTAGCATCCCTCCTGACAGGTGTTGTTTTGTGTGCAGTGAACATGCAAATCAAAAAGTAGTTCAAAGTACCAGTTGATGGATGTGCTTCTCTTTCTTCATTTTTGTGCATAAAGACAGAATTCTGACACAATTGAGAAAATTCATTCGGATAATCACTAAATATGCACTTTTGTTCGTGTTACTGCGTTCGGACATTTTAAATTTGATCAAAGTCATTCACAAAGTAGAAAACTGTCGTTTTTATGGTTTCACAGACTTTCCCACACCCCAGTGTTACCTCGAGTGAAGGAGAAAAAGAGATTAATCATAACGTTACTGACTTGTCATTAATGCAATAATTATGCTGACTTGTCGAATTGTTGGTGATATTTTTGGTGAACAGTTTTGCATTTTCACACACCCACGCGAAGAAAGAGTTTTACCCATCATGTATGCAGTAATCGTACTCCTCGCTGACAGTTTTTGTGTGTTCATACATTTCATGATTGCTCAAAAGCATTTAAACAACAGGCTTGTGCAACATCTTTACAAAACAGGCTGCCTTTATAGTTTTCAAAACTCGATAGTGACGAAAAAGATGAGGTAGACTTGAAAGCGTTGTCACTTTTGGGAAGTCCTTAGTATTGTACTCAATGGGCAGTTTTGTTTACTTCTTTTTGAGTATTTGTATGATTTCAGGGTTCTGCAAATTCATGTGGAGCACTGTTTGTCTACAAAGATACAAAGAGATTTTGTTCTTGTCCGACCATTCATCCACTGAATATCCACTTTTGCTCAAACGTTTTGCGTATTTATACATTTTATTGTTGATCAACAGCATTTAAGTAGCTTCTTTGAAACTGATTGTCCCAATAGATTACTGTTGTTAACCTGATTTTCAGACTATGCATTTTTCAGCAGGCAGCCCTTTTTTGAATGTTGAATAAAGAAAGACATTCAATAAAAAGTGATGTTTTAAACTCTTATTGATGTACTAATTTGCCCTTTTGCTCACAGTTTTCTCTGGAGAATCCTTTCACCCACGTCGGCGCCCTGGCGGTGGTTTGCATTGTCCTCTGTCTGAGTGCAAATCTCTTCATTTGTCTGCCCTGGCTGGCGACTGTGAGGCGCTGCGGAGGAGCGCTGGCCCTTTTTGTCTGGGGGACGTTGTACATTGTCGCCATTGTCTTCATGTTCACAGGAGGACCGGTTACAGCGTGGGAACAGGTGACTAGTAGCGAAAAAAAAAAATGAAAGAATCAATTTCACCTCTCTCTTTCTTTTTTTTTTTTTTTTTTTAACACATCATCACTTGTCCTCCACAGGTTGGTTTCTTCCTCTTCCTCTCTGTTAGTGTGTACACAGTGCTGCCTCTCTCTCTGGCCTGGGCCCTCTTGGTCGGGTTTGGGACCAGCCTTTCACACATCATCATCGTCAGCGTCTACGTTTCTGCGACCAGCCCCGAGACACCAGCTCTTGCCGAGCAGGTATGGAATGGCTTCTCTCTGATACATTTAAGCCCAGGATTATTACATACCTACTCATAAATTATTAATAAAGGTAGGGTCAGCAGCTCTCACACACCTTGAGCACACTAGGTACCAGGAGTGCCTTCATGACTCAACTAATGCTAAAACTTCGGAATACGGACGCAAATTGAGCTTTTGCAATTTGCAAAGCATCAAAACTGTAAGCTGGAATTCACTGCTGCTATCCAGTGCAAAACAGTTACATTTGTTTGCCAATGATCTGCCCATTCATTGTAATATACACCTAACAAAAGAGAGAGAACAAATTCAAATGTAAAAGTCACCTGTAACAGTCAATGATGTAAAAAAGTTCACATTTACATTTCTGACTTCTCTGTTACTGATTTACATATGGCACTAGTGGTTCAGCCATACCGGCGCTCCGAACACACGGGAGGATGATTTCCATCTTCATCTCCTCTGACTTCCTTCACAGCTGGTGGCGAATGCCATACTCTTCGCGTGCGCGAACTGCGTGGGGGTTTTCCACCTGTGGATGACGGAGCACGACCTCAGGATATCCAATCGGAAGAGGGAACGGTTCAGCAACGTACGCTCCCAGAAGGAAGTCCAGAAATATCAGCAGGTTGGGACTTTCGCTTTTATTCTGAAAAATGACAAATCAAGATGAAAACATAGTGCAGTCTTGTAGTTTACTTATTTTTTGATTGAAGCATAGTTTATAAGATTTTAGAAACATTTTAAAACTTTCATGGCCTCTGCGTAATTTATCCTTGTAGACGTAGATACTTAGATGCACATCTAAATGTAAAGGATTTTTCTTTAAGGTGCTAAACTCCTTCAGGTCCATTCTCATTTAATTACTCATCCCATGGAAAGCTCTGGTTACAGTTCTCTCTTGTTGCTAATAGATTAATGATTCACTTGTCTGCCGGCCAACAGCGGTTGAATTGGTAAACCCGAATGGATACTATTCATAGCAAGTAAACAAATAGATGAAACACGATCCACTCAGTAAACACTCCCCGATGGCCACCAGTGTTTGTACAGCCCTTGTGAACAGATTGTCACCTCCGTGAGACGGAGATCCAATGACCCTTGTCTCAGAACTCATCACCTATTTCCACATGCATGTTGACCCTCGTCATTCTCCGTTACTTTGGCGACAGGAGCAGCTCCTCCTGTCCGTGTTGCCACGATACATCGCCGTGGAGCTGAAGACGGACGTGATAAAGAGATTGTCCGAGCCGAAGGGCAGAGAGGAGAATGAGTCCAACTTCCACAACTTCCACAGCCTTTTTATACGGCAACACAAAGACGTCAGGTGAAGATCAGCACACTTTAATCCATTCCAGCACTAACAGAAATAATGCTGCTTTGTTGTCCTCTTGGGTAAATGTGATTCAAATAGATTGATGAAATCATGACAAATCCCAAAAATCTATAAACATTAGCAAATTAAAAACAAGCTCTGGAGTAAAGAGTTTCCATAGTTCCAGATGAATACTTATCTAATATGTGTGTTTGTGTGTGTGTTTGTGCAGCATCCTGTATGCTGACATTGTGGGCTTCACTAAGCTGGCCAGTACCTGTACGCCACAGGAGCTGGTCGCAATGCTAAATAAGCTTTTCGGGAGATTTGACGACATCGCCAAGGTGAAGTTAGCATCTGATCCTGACCGCTATTCCGTCACAGAGACTGATATTATGTTAAGATGGACTCCGGTCCCTCACACTCTCTTCCTCTCCACTGTGCTTCTGTCTCTTCTGTAGAAGAATGGCTGCCTTCGCATTAAGATCCTGGGCGACTGCTACTATTGTGTGTCCGGACTGCCCGACCCCATTCCCACCCATGCCAGGAACTGTGTTCAGATGGGGCTGGACATGTGCACTGCCATTGGGTATGTGGAGTTTTGCTGGTTTATTTGCCCCTTTTTCAGTTGACATTTGGCGTTAGCTCATTTTACAATATTTTTGTATTGATTATCGATTTCACTTTGAATCGTATGTGAATTTTAATCATCACGTTAAAAAATATTTCAAACTCTTTTTAAAAATTGTACTCTTTCACGACTATGTACAGTTCATGCTTTTAGAATAAGAAGGAATTCTTAAAAGATTAACACAACAAGACAAGACATTGTTAATGTGAACATGCCCGATAGTTGAATTCAAGTTTCAGATATCGACGATGTTATTGTCGTCTTTTAGCAAACTGCGAGAGGCAACGGGGGTTGACATCAACATGCGAGTCGGCGTTCACACCGGCCACGTACTCTCCGGTGTGATCGGCTTGCAGAAGTGGCAGTACGACGTGTGGTCACATGACGTCACCTTAGCCAATCACATGGAGTCCGGAGGTTTGCCTGGGTGAGAAAGTCCTGAAATCAACTCTTGATACCATGAAAACATACAAATCTTAGTTCAATAGAGCTTTAGTTAATCACATGGAAGAAATTCAGTCTTTTGAGTTTTGATATATTTTATGAATATTGTTTTCTTACCACTGTATTGCAAACAGGCGAGTTCACATCACAGAGGAGACGCTGCAGCACTTGGATGGAGCGTACCAAGTAGAGGACGCAGATGGAGGAAGTCGGGATTCTCTTCTTAAAGGCAGAAAAACCTTCTTTGTGATTGACCCTCACAAACTGGACAGTATTTCCCGGAGGCACAAAGGGGTATTTGTTCTCACTTTTATCAGAAAATATTTGTTGAGCTGCACAACACCAGCATTTGTATGTAAGTCTGATTCTAACTCTGTACACCGAACTGTTTGAGAACAAATGCAAACTTGTTTCTGTCTGTCTTTCATCCAGGGTCTTGCAGCAGTAGAGAACCGACAGCGGGCCTCAGTCCGGATGTCCCAGTACCTCCAGTCCTGGCGCACCATCCACCCATTTGCAGACCTGAGCAACCCCGATGCCAAGCCCTCCAAGAAGAAGCTCATCCTGGGCAATTTCATGCTCAACCAGTCCCACCTCTCACCAGTATGTGTTTCTATGCCACGAGCCTGCTTTCTGCTCAGCACTTATATCACCACACCTCAGTCTTTGTTTTCTCTCATGCTGGCGCCCGATCAAGAACTCTCTGTTGTGCATTACAAAGAGACCATGTAAGGTCAAGATGGCTGTGAGACTTACAGTGTGTGTGTGTTTGTTTGATTCAGGCAAGACTACATCGTCGGAGCACCTCCTCCTCGTAAGTACCAGGCATTGTGTAAATTAAACTAAAATATAATGCAGTGTGTCCCAACTTTTTTTTTTTTTGAGCCCCTTGAAATTGGATCTAAAAATGCCCACAGACATTTTCTCCAATTTTTGAGATGCTAAAATGTTAAAGTAAAGCCTAATCTTATGTCTTTTTTAAATCTGTAAAATGAAACTCAATAAAACACTATTCTAAATTTCTATTCAGATCTGATGGAACGTGTAAAATAGAATAGAATTGGAACTTTGTTCAACAGTTGCAGTGAAAATATTACCCTAATTGTTTCAATTAATACTACAGGGTTTCTACAATCATGTATACTGCTGAGTCCTGCAATAAAATGTGTTATTTAAATAAAATTGTTGCATATCCAACCTACTGGATACGTCACTGGATATGTACCATCAGATGGTTTTCAAATTTGAACAAATTCTATACATTTCATACATCATTATAGCTCAAAATGTAAAGGTATTCAATGGATTTTTTCAAATGGAACATAAAGACATGAAGATGTTTCTAAATCTGGGCGACAGCCTAATAAAGAGTTAATGTTAGTACAGTTTGAAGATGCGGAACACGTTCAGGTGCATTCCTCTGCAGTAAAGTAAGTCTTTCCAATGGAATTGCATGTGTTTATGCGTAATGTGTTCTTTGTCTCAGTTTAGCTGTTGACAGTCAAATTCAGGGCTCACTGGACACGTTGGACACTGCAGGGTAAGTTTACGGAGGATTTCACCATTTTCATTTTCATCTATCATCTTATGGAGTTTAAATTTTCCAGAACTGTCATTGTTCCTTCTCTGATTGCATTTAAAACTTTGTCCTTCAGGAGGAAAGCGAGAAGACTCAACTGTTTGACCCTGCTGTTTAATGACCTCAGCTTAGAGAAACAGGTAAATATTCTCAGCTCCAATCTGAGTGTTGGGTTTTCTTTCTTCTTTTTTGAAATACTATATGTATATACAGAGCAGACTCCATCCACACTGTCTTGTATTCCAGTTTCGGCTGTCAGAGGTTCATGGTTTGCATCACTCAATGAGCTGCATGGCCATGATATTCGTCACGCTTTTTGCTGTCCAGTTGCTGGTTTCTGAAAAGTGAGGAACACCTCGAGTCACATTCAGATTCGCAAGTTTTGCTTTGCTTTATCAAACACTCGTCTTAACAGAAAAGGAGTAATTTAAATTATTCCCTGCAGGAACTTCGAGTTGGCAGTGTCTTACGGTGCCACCTTCCCTGTTATCGTGCTGGTTCTGTCTATCTCCTTCACTGGATACTTGGAGGTAAAAAAAAAGAAAAAAAGAAAAAAGAATTTAGTTTTATTCAGAAATATATGTCATTGATAAAATAATTAATTTTTTTACTTACCCGAAGGTGTCAGAAGGGTGTTCCTATAGTTTCTTTGTAATTACTCAGATAAAATGTGTGCTTTATTACAGTGACTTTCAAAGGCTGTTGTCTTTTCTTTTATTTTCTTTTTTTTTCAAGAAATGGCACTCCAAGATGCCGGTGAGCGTCCAGTGGATTTCTGGCTTGTCCCGCAGTCTCTCCACTAAAGCAGCACTCCGGCTTTTCCTCGTCATCCTGTGTGTTCTCATCACCCTCCTAATGGCCATCCTCAACTATGTAGGCTCCTTTTTCTGATGTCATTTTCTGTGTACATTAATCAAACAATAAGGCATGTATTTTTTTTAATACCGTTTAATATAAGCCTATGAGAAACATTCATCTTCTTTTTTTTGCTTGTTTGTCTCATCTAGGTCTTCCTCCCAGGACAAAATTGCACTTTAATCACCAACAAAACAGAGTTAGAAGGTCTTAAACTCTACACTGGTCCTGTACGTACTTCACAATTCACAGAACAAACTTTTTTTTTACTGACAGATTTATGTATTTCCTTGAAGAAAGTGTGCTCGTTTGTGCCATAATTTTTTGTTGACATGGTTTCTTCTAACATGCAGTACTACCTCTACTGCTGTCTGCTGGCCATGCTGGGTGTGATCGTGTTCATTCGCACAAGCTTGTCTGTGAAGTTTCTGCTGCTCACCCTGGCTGTGGTGGTTTACCTCGCCCTCTTCATCCATGTTTACGCCGAGAGGTCCACCTGCCTCATTAACCTGCTGTACAACGACACCCAGTAAGAGACAATTGTACTTTTTGAACAGATTCTGCACTTTATGAACAAATAAACTTAGATGAAAGTGAATATACTTTATTTACAATGCTCAGGCTTGTTAGTTCTATGCCCACAGGCTGTCAGTAATCCCACTCACCGCCCTCTCATGCAAAGCAGCCTGTCCTACACAGCCCAGGTGTTTAATTTCCTGCTTTTTGTCCTCCACTCGCAGTCCAAATTGTGAGTCCTTGTCTGGAGTTTCAGATCACCGCCATTTATTCAGTTGCTTTCGAAAGATAAGATCAACCCCTATGAGTTGAGAGTCTATTGACTGACTTACAAGAGATGCTCCTGTTAGATAGTGCAGTTCAGTAGTAGTTTATCTGTGGGTCTAAAATCAGACTATGTTTTTTTCTGCAGGCCTGGAGTGCTAAAGGACCCTCAAATCTTGTCTGGAGTTTGGCTGGTCATCTTCTATATCATAAGCCTCATACTCGCCAGACAGGTGCGTGCGTATGTGTACAAATTACTACAATTGAGAGAGGAAAACGTCAGTGTGTGCACATCGTGTTTTTTTATCAAATTGAAACCAAATTCAATGTTCAACTTGTATTGAAATGTTTTTTTTTTCCTCTCAGGACGAGCTGGGATGCCGTGTAGATTTCCTGCTGGAGCGTTGTTTCAACTGGGAGAGAGAGGAGATGGAGACCATGGAGAATGTCAACAAGCTCCTCCTTCAGAACGTCCTGCCGCACCACGTCACCTCCTTTTTCATGGGCAAATCCATCCGCAACCAAGTAAATGAACCAACCCCAATATATTTTTGTTTGCTTGTCCACTTTTTAATTCAGGAAAATGTGTGGGAAAAAATTGCTTCAAACAATTATTTTTGAAAATCAGGATGAAAACAAATGTTGTACTTTCAGGACCTGTACAGTCAATCGTACGACTGCGTATGTGTGATGTTCGCGTCTGTGCCCGAGTTCAAAGACTTCTACAGTGAAAGCAGCGCTAACAATGAAGGTCTGGAGTGTCTGCGCTTCCTGAATGAGATCATAGCAGACTTTGATGAGGTACGAGGAAACAGTTGGTTGTTAAATACATTTACTGTCAGCAGGGAGGAACATTTTCTCCGTCTAACTATAATTTCCCGTCTTCTTGCCTTTTGTCACACAGCTTCTCTCCAAACCCAAATTCTCCTCGGTGGAGAAGATTAAGACCATCGGCAGCACGTACATGGCTGCTGCAGGGCTGACGTACACACCTCCGGGGGATGAAAGAAAGGTTTGTCCATTTCCAGTTTTTTCAAGTTTTCAAATGAATCAAATGACTTTGAATCTCATTGGTTGTTCTCTTAACATTTAATGTTTTTGCAAAGGATCTGAGACATTTTGACACGATTCAAAAGGATAATGTACTAAAGTAACCTTGAGCAATATTTCATGACCTCTGGCTCCCCCTATAGAAAGACAGCGAGATGTCCTACAGCCATGTCCGCGCCATGCTGGAGTTTGCCATGGCTCTGATGAACAAACTGGAGCGCATCAACACGCACTCTTTCAACATCTTCAAGCTCAGGATTGGTGAGTCGCTGTCAAACGAATACCAACGAGCCAATAATGGTGCTCATTTGATTTACCAATTTAAAAAACGTTGCTATCCTATTGTTTTTCTTATAAGGAGTAAACTACAAATTAAAGTCTGATCATAACTTATTTGTCAATATATCAACGTCTACACCAGTCTTCAAACGTGGCAGTGAACAGGAATGGGTGAAGATTGATCACAATCTTTTAGGAGAGATAAAGATGTCATTCTTTCTTGGTGCTATTTATCTACAGGACTAAACCACGGTCCAGTGATTGCAGGAGTTATCGGAGCCCATAAACCTCAGTATGATATCTGGGGAAACACTGTCAACGTAGCCAGCAGGATGGACAGCACAGGAGTACTGGACAAGATACAGGTGAACAACACTGTGGGAATGAGGAAGAAAACAAAAAATTATCTTTTGAAACAATTTTTTTTTAATTTTATGATATCTTCATCTCTTAGTCAGATGAAAAATCGACATCTAATCATTACAGTAAAATTTATTAAGTTCTGAGTGAGCCGTACGCCAGCCAATCCAGAATGTAATAGGATTAGAAGTTCTTATTAGTTATCAAGTGGTTCTTTAACCAGGATACTTGCTGACCTTGTCTTTACAATGAACACAATTCAAGTGTAACAATGCTTTTCTCAATCCAGTATATTTCACCTATTACATTAAGTTTTTTCACTTCATATAGGTTGCCTGCATGTACTGTTCAAATTTTAATAAAAACTAAATGAAAATGAAACATATGAATGTATCTTTTGTTTTGTTTCTCTCCTTAATGGAGCAATTTCAACTTCAATCTATTACTTTTTTTTATTTTATTTGAATTTTATGTAAATCCTGCTATTTCTATGGATTTTTTTTCAGACTTTGATTAAATTTCACATTTAAAAGCATTTAAAAATAAACATAAACGAGCTCTCTTTGTCTATGGTTTGCCAGGTGACGGAGGAGACGGGCGTGATCGTGGAGAGTGTGGGATACAGCATCACTCTCAGAGGAAAAATCAACGTGAAGGGAAAAGGCGAGCTCACCACCTACTTTGTTAACACAGATCAGTCATCTTCGCCGTTCTGATTGGATCCTTCACCCTCATCGCAAGCCTGGATCCAAACGCAAGCTGCTTATTGTTTTGGTTCAATGAGCCTGGTGGACCAGTCTGTTGAAGGTGACTTGACACCCAACATGACTCAAGCCATTGCGACACAGTCGATGGCAATGACTTCTAATAAAACATCAGTTTGTAGTCTGCAGTTATTAGCTATAGCGACTCAGTGCTGAAACAGTGATGTAACAACACAGGACAACGCCTGTTCATTATTTACATCCTGGAAGGAGCTGCCTTTGTCTTTCGGATGAGACACGAAATAAATGTCTGACTGGTAAAAAAAAAAGAAGGCTTGAAACCAAAAACTGACAACTGAAAATGGAGAGCCTTGTGCTGGGTCTTAGAACTTTCTATTCCACCATGTGAAGTTAAACTTTTTACTGTATTATTTTACAGATGTGTGTTTTGAAATATACTTGTCTGGTACGCTTAATATGGCTGAATCACTTGTATTGTGTTACAAAGCACTGTTAGTGAAGATGGTTATTTTAACAGAAAGATAGGTACCAAACAACATCAATGTTTAATGAAGGATCTACAAGTGGCTTTTATTATACATGGTCATTTTAGAATGTTTCCTAGAATTTTTTTAGACTTTAAGTTTATGTTAAAATATTCTCTAAATGTATCATAAAGTTTAAACAGATCTACTTTCCTTGCAGTCATTTAACTTGTCATATCTGGCCAAATACAATCTGTTTGTGCTTGTGTGTTTTCCTGATAACCTCCAGTGATTTGTGGGATAGGAGGACAGAAAATATGCATACTCAATGCGAAATGTACTGTTTCCTCCAAAATGTGTCTGATTTTATACTGATACCTTGGTCACTGTTCATTATTCAAACACTGCATCGGGGGCAAAAACACTATGAAGAATCACCACAGCTGAAGCCAGAAAGATTCACTTGTTTCAAAGCTTTAAAGTATGCTTATTATTTGCACCCAAACTGACATTAGTTGTGCTATGACACTTGTGACAGCAAGTAAATGCTGCCACGTGAGCTAGACAATTGCACTTTCTAATTTGTTATATTTTTAAAGGTTATTTTGCATTGTAGTCCATTTTGATTGTACACAGGATGTTTCTCCTGTTTCTGTGAGTTATGTAGACAATAGCGAATGGAAAAAGAAAGTTGTAATATGTACAGTTCTGGGAAATATTTTTCTATTCTATTTATTGACGATTAAAGTTAATAACAAGTCTAGTGTGTTCTGTGTCCGCCTTCTACTTGCACGCTGTGGGAATAAGTCTGTACTTTACTTTGACGATTAACAACTGTGGAATTTCCCTCCCTCGTTGGTCACGCCCACAAGCTCTCTGATTGGTCTCAAACTAGGCCGGACGTCTGTTCTGGCGTGTGATTGGCTAAAGCGGTGTCAATCATTGTGCTTCCTGCTTTCTGGGTGAGCTGGTTTGTTATTGAAGCGGAGCGACTTTAAAAATGTGATTGGAAAGGTTGAAGATCTGTTAAAGTCGGTGAGTTTTTCCACTGCGGCGAACTTTTCCACATGGTTTATTAGTAAAAAAATAAATATAGCGGTATGGTGGTGTTTGTTGTTCACATGTTTTCAGAGCGAATTGAAGTTGAATTGCGAAGGTGTAAATGTTACCTGACGTTACGTGAAGTTGGCGAAAACGCTCGAACGCGACTCTCGTATCGGCTCTTATAAGACGCTGTGTGTGGTTTTTTTTTTCTCATAGAAAAATGAAGGACGGAACCGTACTGTGAACAAGCAACAGATTAAAATAATTTTCGAGATGTCAGGGGCCAGTGAGCACAACAGGAAGCGCCGTCCCCCCAAAATGTATTTGATCTCGACCGACCTGATGGTCCAGGACGAGCTGGACGGTACCATTGCACTGTTTCGGGGGTTCCTCTGCCAGGAGCAGGACTCGGACAGAAGTAGAACGGACCACCCTTGGGTCAAGGTATTATGTTATTATTTACAGAATTAAATAGGGATTACACCTGCATGGCGCAAATACACAATGACATGTAAGAAGAGGAACGTTTTATGCAACTCGATGAAAACTATGTAAGTCAAATTGAAATACTTAAAGGATTACTTTTTGATTGATGAAACTAAGCTATTTTAATTTTAGTTACTCAAAGTTGTGAAAAGAATAGAATTTAATTGAATATTTGTTTTTGTTAAATACTGAGGAACCACTAAAGGTAATATTACTGTTTCATCCTGATTCTGCAGATGATATTGTTCCAAACAACACACCAGCATCTCAGTGATATTTCAAAATCTATTTTTTACCTCACATTATTGCTTAGATTTAACAGTTTGCCTCAATATATCCCTAAAGAGGGAGTACACACAAGATGACTTGTAAATCTAATTAGACATTGTTATGATATAAAAGGTGAAAGAAAGTTGTCAGACATTAAAATATGACTTTCAGCACATTCTGTATTGATCATATACATTGCACTTGTTTGGATTGTACATAGTTAAAGTTCATCTGAACTTAATACTGATCGTCATGTTTAACAATAGGTGCTAGACAATGGCGTCATGGTAAGAGTCGAGAGGAGGTTTCTGCTCGAAGTCCCAGCTGACTTCACTGGACTGCTGGAGCCTGTGACGGATCCCGAAGCCCGACTGAAACTTCTAAGTAATGCATTCACACTAAGTACTCTGAAGAGTTGGTGTTAGTTGTTGTATGTTATACATGAAAAGTTGGACATTTGCTCAATTGAAATGTGCTTAGTGTCTATTTTAAGTGAAGAAACCTGCTTTGTTTGAATATAAATGGCTCATTGTGACTTGAATAGATGCCAAATTGTTGCTTCATTTATTATAATCAGTGATATCTTGCCTTTGTATGATTTCTTTTTTGGTGTTCATTTTTATTTTCAAGGCGATGGGACACTGCAGCAGTTAGTCTCGTTACCTGGCGATGCGCTGCTGTGGGTTAAAATCGGCGAGCGGGGCGAGCTGGCGGAAGCGGAGCTGAAGTACATCGGGCCACTCACCAGAGGGAGCAACGCTGTGTATTTTGGGGTACAACTCAAGGTAAAGTAACTATCAGACAGGTCGTAGCGTTGTTAAAAAAAACCCTTGTTTTTGTTTATGTCAGTGGTCGTATTGTCGCTGCTGCTCCTCCAGGGCTCGGCAGTCGGTAAAGGAGAGGGCAACGGTTCTTACAAGGGTCAACGTCTGTTCTCCTGCCCCGAGGCCTGTGCCCTCTTCGTCCCGGCCAGTCACATCAAG
>OMNM01034720.1:0-11615 GCA_900302745.1 Parablennius parvicornis | reverse complement strand
GTGAACTGTCATGTCTCATGTTCGCTTTAGTAACATTCGAAGTGCTTCTGAGGTGAAGCAGCAGCAGATACGGAATGAAAGGAGGAAGAGCTGAGTAAAGCTGACAGCACCTGTTGGCTGCGTGAGTACAAGGAAGTGAAATCCCGACTGTTGCCAACACAACATGAGGAAACCATTGAGCCTTCACTTCCTGTTGGCTTTCCATCCGCCGTCCATCTGCTCACTTCCTCCTATGATGATGCCTTTTTCACACTCATTTCGGGGACACCAAAGAGACACAAACAACTCGGGGTCAGGTTTAAATGCACGCAACAGACCCAATCGGCCGTTTGTGGATCAAGTGTTTGAAAGCATTTTGTTTTAAAGACTTTTAGTCTTTAGGTAAAACTGAAACAAAGCCTGTTTTGGATGATGGCAACCCACACATTGTGGTATACATAGACTAATATTTTTCCCCACAACTTTAATTTGATAGGCAATGTCAGAGAACATTAACCTGCCTCACATGTTCAAAGTGGTGAGTGTTTCAAGTGTAAACCGTATAGTGTTTTTAAAAAACTGAGTTAAGTTTGCATATTTGTTCTTCTCTCTGGGGATGCCAGCGTTTCTCAAACATCCGATTTAATTTGTGACTTTGAAAGAAAATTTGAATATTGGCTAACAAAGTCCAAGCAGTGCACCTTCACATGAGAGTGAACATAATAATGCAGGGTTTTCGGATATACATTTTTAGAGATATAAACGTGATAATGAAGGGACAGAAACAGATGGACAAACCACAAGAAGTAAATAAATAGCTCCTGTTCTACTTGGGCGTGACATATGGAGGATTTTCAAGTCAACTCCACTCCTTACAGATGAAGTTCACAGTTTGATGTTGGTAATCTGCAACACATAACTAAGACATAACATAAGGAAACCCTGAAGTAGAATGTTCAGTAAATAAGTTCATGTGATGCTCTGGCTCTGATTTTAATTGTTTCCCGAGTCTGACCTGTGATTAACAGTTTCTTCTCATGTTCTCTGCAGAGCTTGAAGATGACACGTTTATTAGAGACGGGTGTGTTGAAGATTTGTTCATCGTGCGGGACAGAAGCCCCCCAGGACCCGAACTAGACTTAAACAGTGACGAGCTGATGAACTACGAGCTGAGTCAGTTCAGATGAGGCTCTCTGCCGTGTTTCAGTACCTGTTAGTTAAGTCTGCTTTTCTTCTTTTGGATGCACGCTCACTCTCTCCTGCAGCATCAGTGTCTTTATCAGTTGTTAACATGCTGCAGTAAAGCAAGTAAGCTGCCACACACACACACACACACACACGGTCCCAAATCCCTAAACATGACGATGGTCGTGCCAACGAAGGAGCCGCCCTCTCTTATCACTTCACAGCCGACTGTGGGTGAAAGCAAGTCTACTTTGGACAGGTCACCAGACCACCAGCCAAACAGAAACAGTCACATGAGATGGTTACTAAAGTACTCGGACTGCAGAAGGAAACCAGAGTACCCAGAAACCACCCAACGGACACACAGAGAACATAAAGGGTTGAGCATGCATACAAACAGGCGAGCCCAACCCTGAGTCAAACTGGGACTTCCTCACTATGAGTGGAAAGTGCTTCTCACGAGACTGCTGTGCGGTCTACAACTTACATCAATAACTACAAATGAAATACAGAGACAATTTTCTAAATTACACTTATAAAAACAGATTACATTATAAAAACATGACATCAAACATCAATACTTATATCTTTGAAATACAGATTTTTCATAACATGGGAAAAGAGTAAAAATTGCCATACATTTTCCATAAATGCCTCGTTTCACCAGATAAAAAGTTGCAAAATCCAAATATATTCATGTTGTACAACAAAGAATTATGTCAATTTGTCATATTCCTTCAAGATAAAACCATCTTATTACGTTTCAGATGGGGGCGTTTAATTTCCTTTTTACTAATGAATCAGTCAAGCATTTCTAATATAACACATCTATTTGTAGGTTTTGTGACATTTTCATACGTAAACGCAATAAGAAGAAAGAATTAGTGGGAAAAAACCTTTTGAAGCTGGATCAAACTGTGCTTTCAGACAACATGGAGGATTATTAGGGGCTCATCAGGAGATTAAACAGGCAAATCAATGAGGGAAGAGTAAAAATCATCTGATACAGAAAAAAAAAAAATCAAACCAATAACTATCGATCCTCACAGCGACTGTTGACGAACATCCCCCGACATCGACGGTAACAACCCACTCACATGTATCATTCCCACACACACACACACCATCCACGTCTGCTGTGCAGAATCAAACACGCAGCTCGGCTCTCTGCAGCTCATCACATTCACAACAGGCTTCAACACCTCTCTGCACCGACGGCTTTATCAGGATTAACACACACACACACACACACACACACACACACGTAGCACCTTCACCTTCACGGAGGTGACAAAAGTTAAAGTTGGAGCACTCGCATGGAAAAAGAGAAATGTCTCAAGATTATAAACTATCGTCAGTGATCTGCACACACATACACATGAATCAGAACAAATGTTTCCTTCTACTGCTTCACAACAGTAAGTTTTACCATTCATAGAAATATCTTTTAAATCTGTTGATCCATTTCTGCATGTTTGGTTTTCTTAGGCTGGGATATCGTTATGGACAGCATCAAGCACAAGGCCGTGACATGTCCAGAGCAATCAGACAACAGTCTAATTAACTGACTCTCTCTTCAAATGAAGAGCTCTGTCCCGCTTTCACGTCATCGCTCGCGCCTTCGAAGCCGACTGGTCTGCATCAGATGACTTTCCGCTTCACTTGGAGCACAATGCACAGAACAGATGTCCCAAAAAAAAACATACTCTACATCGAGGTAAACAGCAGCTCTGCTCCCATCTTTGATTTGTTCTGCTAATTGAAAACCTAAAAGTCCTAGAAAGACTGACCATTATCTTAAACTGATGAAATAGTATGAAACATAAAAACAAAAACATTCGTTTGTGGTATGGTTCAAGCAATGGCAGACTGTGATACCAATCCATCATTTTAAAGCCTTTTGTTCCAGGGAACCATATTGTTAAAAACATCCGTAACAAATGCCAACATATTTTATCGATAGTGCCAGCAAACGTCTCAGACAACAAGTCAACCTCCGAGTTCTACTTAATAACTTCAGTTTAACCCTCCTTCTCCCTGTTGTAATAATGGCTCATTGTGCACTGACTCATACGTTTTGTGCACTTTGGGACAGGTACCTCTTGCAGTTACTGGAAATACATCATTTAAAAAGGGATGAGGCTTTGAGTTCAGCTTCCAAAATACTTGTGTGTGTTCGGCTCCCGTGCTCCTTTCGTTTATCTGTACTCTAGTATTTTCATCATCATCAGTGAGCAACCAACAGAACAGGTAGCTACTTCTTGTTTTCAGCCATCAATACCCCGTCTTGACATGACAAGCTCCACCCAAGGCAGCACATACAGCGGGATACACTCCATATCTACTTCACAACAACTGAAATTACTTATTTGGAGGTTTTCCCAGTTAGCATGCAACATCTTTTCAAAAAGAAACAGAAATTTGTGGCACGCCGACAAAGTGTATGACATCAATTTCTTAACAGCCCGACACCTCCATCATTAATTATGAACCCGATGCATTTTTAATCAACTCTTCAAATCATGTGCTCCTCGTGTAATACAGGTTGTCAGTGTTTATTAGGCCACTAATATTTAAAGTTTATAGCGCAAACAAAAGGTGATTACAGGCCTGAATTGAATTTTGGACTTAGTTCTAACTTTACCCGCATGGAAATGAGAAAAGCGGAGCCTAATTGGATTAGATGAGTCTGTCGGATAAAATGCCACAGAACAGCAGCCCTGATCACACAAATTGGAAACTCAGAAACGCTGCCAAGGACAGAAACAGCCTCTTTTAATTAGTCGCTTTTAAACTGTGTTGAGGAAAAAATGCTACTCTTTAACGTTCCTCCTGCTGCTCCCTACGTTCCCGTCTATCACAAACACACACAAACTCCCACATTCGCTCCCACTAAACACCTGTCGGCCGCCACACACACACACTCACTCACAGACACAAATGACACAGACACAAACGTGTGCAAGTGTGTGTCAAGAAGACACTCTCAGTTGGTCCGCTTACACATCATCAATCCCTGCTGACGCCTCCACATCATCTGTGTGGATATTTCCAAAAAGGCAGGTGCCGAGTGAGCCCACTGCATCAGGGTGTCTCTGTACAAGATGGTGCATAGAGGCCAACATTGCCACGGTAAACCCCGTTCTGTGCCCATTTCACATTCCAGCACGGTGTCCTGTGACCAGCCGTTGCCACGCTGCAGCCTCCTCCAATCTTAGATGTGTGTTTGTAGTCAGTTTATTCTGAAGCGTCTACAGGGGTGCTCGTGTCACCAGCAAGTGAACTGCTAAGAAAGCCTGAAGCATCAGCACTGTTGCTATGGTTACCTGCACTTGAACGTACACTACACTGCACCAAACAGGCCCCAATGTTGCCATGTGTCGCACATTATACTGTTGCGTCGACAGATACATTCACCACAAGTGTATTTTATAGATTAATTCCACTTCCTTGTTATCTTAATGTACCACTAGATGGACAACACTCACTCGTAGATACTGTTTCTTTCCCCCAGTTGTTAACAAGCTACAGTCCTTGGGCCTCAACACTTCCTGGGCATGTTAAACTACAGCTTGATGCCGTTTCAGCACTACACCTGACCGTTAATGATCCATCGACAAACACACACACCTACAGAAGCCTTCTTACCACTTTTACTGCTTCTTGATAGTCAAGTTTGACCCAGCAACATTAAAAAAATAAAAATAACAGTATCTTGACTTAACCTGCACAATTTAAAATTGAGCATCCACAAGGACCAAACAAGAGCAGATCATAAAATAACAAAAAAAATTACAATTAGATATTCATAGGTAAAAAGTCCCCTCCTTGATCCTACTGTCAATCAGAGACATTATCTTAGACCACACTGAAATACCAGCTTGTCAATAAAAACATTAATTTCTAATTTGTGGCTCATACTGTGTTAACAGCCTTTTTGTCTGTATTGGCGTGTTAAAACAATCCTCAGAGCCCTTGACCAATGTGAGAAAGAGGGATGATTCCCTGAATTAAATATAGGTTGGATTAGAAAGCATAAATTAATAAATAAAGCAGTTACATTGAGTTGTAGTTGAGCTGTTGTACATCACAGTTGAGTGACCCTTTTTTTTTGCCAGCTACGGTATAAAAGAATGATAAAGGCCAACAGCTCGATTATAGCTACAAACTCAGATGCTCTGCCGAGTAGCGGGCATCCATATCTTAAACATAGGACCCAGCTTAGCAGCAGCGCTGCAGCCATTAATAATTGATGTGGACTTACATAAGAGAAAGTGAGCGCTGCTGGATCTGGTACACAGGCAGGGATTCCGTCTGTGGAGGGGTTTCCACATTTCGCCCAGTTTTAAAGCCTCCGTCCTTTCTGGGTAATGGACCAAATGTTTTTGAGTTGTATCAGCAGGGAACACCCGTCGCTTTGGGAGCCAAATCTCAACAGGACACTCATCTTATCAGGACACACCTGTATATCAGGACATACTTGAAAAAGAAATTCTTAATCTCAACGTGAAGAAATAAAGGCAAATGAACAGGTGGATGACTGAAAAGGGTCTTGATGGTGTTAAAAAGATAAGAGTTGCTTGGTTGTATTGCTCTTGCATATTCGTTTTCCTCCAAACTGGGAAATCATGGTGGTTTTTGGACTTTAGGTTTTACACTTCTAACCATTTCAATTACTCACATCGTGAATTGTGCTTAATATCATGGACAAAATAGGGCGTGCTCAAGAACTGACAAACACATTGTTGTTGTTATTCTTCCTCAGAAAAAGGTATTTCAAATTCAAATAAGAAAGTCATTTTTCATGTAATCAGATATTTGCTCTGAGAATCAAAATCTATTGCACAATGTCAATGTGTTGTTTTCCAATCTTACACTGCGCATTCTTGAATGACTGATAATGTTGGTTTTACAATGATCCATAACATCAAGACACGAGAGATCCTGTATCTCTGTTTATTATTTGGACTGATAGGGTTAAAAAATACTTTTAGAATACTCTGAACTTCCTTTCAATATATTTATCCAACAACAATTTCCAAAAGCATGACAATGCTGTGAATTTTTAACAAGATAATATCACAAACTTCATTACATTATGACATTTACATTTTTAAAACAATTACATTCTTCAATGAAACTTTTTTTCATCTGTTACAGTTCTGAAAACGTATGCCCATTTACAATATACAATGAAAGAAGAGGTCTATTTTTTGGGGAGATTTCGCTATTGGAACTGCCAATCTCATGTAGGCAATTCAAGTTTATTGACTGCTGCATCACAATCACCAGGCACATTTCATAATAAGACATCTCAAAATACTTGATAATAAGCAGCTGTGAGTCATAATGAGTATTCAATGGTTAAAAAAAGGATCAAAAAGTCAGATCAAACATAACATTGACGAAGGCTGTAAACAAAGACTGCAATTAAAGAATAGGTTTCTTTTCATCAAGCACATGCGTACATGGACAATGTGAGATATGATCCCGTCACTTTATCAACCTCATGTGATGAGGCTCAATGTATTTCAGCCATTTCCAGGATAAGTGTTGAAGCTCAAACTGCCTAAGAAAATTGCCATGCAAAAGTAGAATTGGCATAAACTGACAGAAAAGTGAAATCCCAGCAGCTCAGAGTTCAGCAGCGAGGGTGGAAACTGTTCTGCCTCGGGGTGACTTGTATCACATCGATCTGTAAATCAAGTCCCAGATGGTTTCGACTCCATCTGGGGTCTGAAGGTCTGAATCACCGAGATCACAGTAACACACTTGTTAACGGCCTAGCGGTTTGGTCTGAGAAATCCTTCATCTTCCAGCAACAACCACATGCATTAAGAGTGGCATTAATGTATCTCCATACCTCTGACAAGTTCTTCTTGTTTCAATGCCCACACCAGCCAAAGAACAGTAGGGGGGGGGTTGAAGTACAAAAAAGCTTTATTGATTTTTCTGATTATTTCAAATCTGTTCAGTTTACTTTGTGTAAAATAATGTCCATAAACAATAATATGTGCTAGGATCAGATGCTTTTATTTCTATATGTGGAGAAATACATCAATTATATGTGGAAATGGCCTTGTCTTCCATCTCTTCTGTTTCCTCCACAGCAACTAAAACACATCTATGATGGGATCACTGAGTAGTCAACAGCCACAAAGGTAGTCCTTCACAAACTTCTCTTTTCTTCTTTTTTTTTTTTTTTACACCATTTGCCAAAGCGCCTCCTGGGAGGTGCAAAAAAACTCTTTTACAAGGCAGAAACCAAATGCATCTTGAGGGAGAAGCAAATATGACAAAGCCAATTAAATGTCATTGATGCTCAGTAGGGAAGGTGGTTAACAATTTGATTTAGTACTGAAAATAAATATACATAGAACACTTTCAATTTCATACCGACACACAAGCAATTCTCAAGTTCAAATCCACATATTAGAGGCTTGTGAATCATTTCATCATCGTATTTATTCAATCTAACCATGAACTACTTGCTAAGAAAGGAGAAGAAGGTGATGAACCTGGACGATTGATCCCTCTTAGATAATCTCAGTAATTTCTGTATATCTTAAAGCATTTTCCCTTTTGTTTCCACTGCTGAGGAAGCCCGGGACATAAAGGAGACAGACACACTGAGTCAGCATCCGTCGCCTCCTGTGGTCATCAGGATTTGAGCAGCGACCTCAGACACAAACAGAGCGCTCGTCTGGCTGCAGGTAAACGTGATCAAGCGCGCTCCACCATGAGGAGACCGCCGAGGGCAAAATAACAGTAATTAGAGACAGAACTGGAATTACCCCAGCACTAATTCTTAAACATTATACATTATTAATAGATATCAAGCGCAAATAATAAAATTTTACATGATGTCGTGTTTGCTTTATACCACAGCTGGCTGCATCCATACTTCAGCTGGAGAAAGATTTATAATCAGACGCAGGCATCCATTACTGTAGTAGCCGTCCTCACAAAATGGCACAGTAAAGTAAACAATATAAATGCCATTGCCGTTTTTCACAGAATAACGTGCCTAGGACATTATGCAAGTCGCTGTGTTGCATTGTGTTTTGTGTCATTACAATGAAATAATTGATGTTATAGAAACAAAATGGCCAATTACAAAGTAATCCCTATCTGATTCAGTAATGGCAGTTCCACATGATGCATGGTGAATCAGTAGTAGGTGGTTTCCAATGCTACAATCCTGTTAGTCAAGACTGTAGATGGTTAATGGACTTCACTTATATTGCTCATTTCACCGGTTCACCAACCCCACACACACCCATCCATGCACAAAATCATTCACACACCACTGGCCACAGCTGTCATGCAAAGATGCTCACACACTACTGGGAGCACATGGACAGGGTGAGACAGGGGAATCAACCTGCCAACCTTGGGATTGAAAGGAAACTCGTTCTACTGAGGCAAACATTAAGCCGAGTATGATTCAACTACATGACTTCCATAAAAACTACCTTCAACTGTTTAATGGTCACATCAGACCACTATTAACCCCAACATGTGTGTTCAGAAGTCTGCTTTCTCTCTCACCACAGCAGCCCTCATCACTCAAAAACCCTCAAACATATTTGGAGATTCAAATAAATTTGGAAGAAATGGGATTTAATAGAATTTAACTATAGTTCATGCCTCTGAGAACTGTGGTTACCAAGTTTCGCTCAATGTGTTTGCAAAAGGTATTTGCATGAATATCTAAACATGCATTTGCCAGCTTAACAGGCACCAAAATGTCCGTCACAGCCGTTTAATCAGAGCTCGGGGTGATTTGCTCAACTTGTGCAGCTCAAAACCCAAAGCAGTTTACAGTGCTATAAGCGATCAATCAACTAATCCTTTCAGCTCTAGTTATATCAGATGTAGGCCACCTTGCCTGAAGCAAAGACCACTTAACTTCATAGAAAATAAACATGCTTTTTTGCAGAGGTGTTATACCGTATCACACAACAAGAGACACCGGTGTGAGTTGCCTACTGAAGGCATCCTCACATTTAGTAAACTAGTAACTTCACAAGATGAGATGCAGCAGGATCTGTGCAGCAGCCATGAGACCACACCTGGGGGGGGGGGGGTTGCCCTGTAATCCAACACGTCTGGTACCCTTTTCAACATGTACTTGTTTGAAAAATCTAAATGCATCAGTGCACTTTACCTGAAGGAGAAAATGTGCCAATTACATGTGGGCGTTTCATCTAATCACACCTTTTCAAAAGACTGGTGTGCAACAAGGCGTATGCAGCTGTGTTGCTATGTGGATCGGTCAAGTCTCAGCATCCATGAAGATCGGATAAATCACCTCGGTGCACCACTGAGCATAGTCTCCGTTCCCCGTTTCAAATGGACATGAATAAATGTGCAAAACTTGATGGAAAAAACACACACCTGTGGACTCCTACGTGTTTAGACATAACAATGTAGCCACCACCCCTCCCCTCCCTTTGGGGGATCTACAAGCAACAGTCATTTTTGCTCAGAAACCTGCATGTTCAAGATCTAAAGTTTCCATTGCACATGATTTTTTTTTTTCACGAGAAGCTTTTCTGTTGGGTAAATTAGCAGCAGCAAAACAGACGGAGCAATGCCCTCGTTTGGAGGTCACAAGCTGAGGAGGAGTCACCATGAGCCAAGATGCGGGATCCCCCCTCCTTCCTAACGCAATAAGGCAGGACACACCCAGATCGAGAGGGGAGGAGGAGGAAGAGGAGGAGGGAGAAAGGGATGAAGGATGAAATAAGGAGAGGAGGGAAAAAGAAGCAGAGCTGTTGCTGCTGCTCATCCGCCCATCTTAGCAGATGACGTAAGGACTAACTCAACTCCCGTTAATTAAAATAAAATGCGCTGGGTAACGGTCCCCCCACCCTCCTATTTCCACCTTCGTCTACGGCCATTAGCCTGAAAAAAGCACTGTTTACAATGCGAGCGCTAAATGTGGGGAAACCACTCCAACAAGCTTAACAAGCTCACCCTGAAGGCGCCGCATTCACGACAACAGCGCGAGGACATCAGCGAGACCAGAAACACGCGATTAACAAAATACGCAGGCAAAGTTACCAGGAACCGTGTGGTCGTTACCAATGGTAATCTCACCCGGAAAACAAAACACTGCAGACACACACTGTTGAGAGGGGGTGAGGGGGTGGGGGAGTGTTTCCAGACACCCGGAGACATCCGCAGGCTGTCGGATTCCTGCCTCACAAAAAAGAAAAGAAAAAACCTCCGCAACAAGACGATCTGCAGCCCGGGGAGACCCGCCGCCTGGGCGCCATTCACAACCGCAACATTTACGGCAGATTTCTATGTCGCACGGCCAACATTTGGATACGGAAAAGCTTCGTGAGATGTGCAAAATCACAGCCAGACACTCTTCAATTCGGCTCACTTCCACGACGTGGGAAATCGTACATGTGGACTAAAACGACAACTTTTAAAAACCAACTGATACGCACTCACCGTCCGCTGGCTGGAAAACGCGATAGAAGTTTAAAAAAAAAAAGACAAAAAAGAAAACAACTCGCGAGCAATGCCTACCCAGTCCAAAAGTTGGTAATTTGTCAAAAACGGCCATAATTCGACAACCTGTGCGAGTGCGAATTTGTGAACGACCGCATACAGTCGAAACGAGTGCTTTCATGCGGCGTTCAAAGCGATATAAATCGCCGTTTCCATGATTGAATGAGGGACCTGACAGCAGTGACTGCAGACGAGAGGAAGGCACGTACCGGGGCTGTAACCGAGCTCACTGTCGCTGGACGCCTGGCGAGCAGCAACAGCCTGCCCGAAAGCGTCTGCCCGGACACCTTTGAGGGTAAAACCAGCGGAAAATGCCGCAAAACATGCGTTTTAGACCTCCCAGAGTTGGACGGTTGCGCGTACACACCTGTGGAAAATTCCAAATTTTGCGCGGAGTTGCTTTGGGAGCGCGAGACCGCAGTTGTGAACGTTACCCGGATGCAGTGCGGACAACCGGAGGCACGATGAAGTCCCTCAAAACAGCCGAAAAAACGACACTTCCACCGCTATCAACTGCTCCGTACGTCAGCCACAAGTGATTCGGATGGAAAAGTTAAAAAGGAAACAAAAACATAAAAACAAGGGAGAATTAGAGGTTGGTTTTTTTTTTTCTTTTTTACCTCCTACTTGGCGTCCAAATCACGTCCTGTGCGGCGCTGCGCGGTGCGGGTACGGCAGGGCAGCGGCTTCACTTCATTTCCCAGCAGGGCTCCAAGTTGACAACTGCAGTGGTGGAAAAAAATGACTGACACACCGGGTGCGGAGAGAGAGAGAAGGGGGGGAACCTCCACCGAGTCTTTTGTTAGGACGTTTAAAGCAATTTGTGTGACGGTGGTGACACCAGTGGAGGGTTCGGCTCTGGTCCCGAAGCACAACCAGGTCCAGACCGAGTCACAAATCAATTCTTTAAAAGGAAAAGATAA
>OMNM01034719.1:0-12411 GCA_900302745.1 Parablennius parvicornis | reverse complement strand
GGACCGGGGAGGCGGTGATCGGGGAGAAGTTGGCCGGCCTGAAACCGAACAACGGCGAGGGTGAGGGAGAGGGGGCCGGGGAAAAGGGCGACTGGTTGGAAATGGGAGAAAAAGACGGGGTGCCGGAGCGGGAGCTCCCTAATGACACAAGCATGGTGGCAGCTTCACATTCGTCCAAGTCAAACCGCGAGGACAGATCATGAGGGAGGAGTGAGGGGAGGACCAGGCGGGGTCTGGAGTCTCCTCTGCTACTCGTCTCACTGCTCTCTCTTGAGGTGTCGTCCCACTCAAACTCACTGCTCGCTCTCCCCCGAAGGTCAGGAGTGACTGTCCCTGAGCTGCTGCCTCCTCCTCCTCCCCTCTCCCCACCTGCTGCCTCCATCTCTTTGGTCCTCATAGACAAATGTCTGGAGCAGTATCCTCGACGCTGAGACTCCTTCATGCAGCCCTCCCTGGAGCACAGCCTCCTCCACTGCTTTCCATTGAACTTCTTACGGATACCGTTGGGCGTGCACACCACGTCGCCCTTCTTATACTTCTGCTGTGCCAAAGAGAGGGGAGTCCTGGAGCGAGAGGAGGTAGAGGAGGACCCACCACCAGAGGTGGGATTAGGGGTCTGGGTGGGCGTGGTCTTGGATGGAGGTAGGTTTGGAGTGGTGCTAGTTGTGTCAGACCCCGGTAAGGCAGGGGACGGGGGCGGCTGAGGACTAGCTATAGTGGAGAGGTGCGGGGGTCCCAGACCCCGCACCACAGTGAGGTGTGAGGAGAAGGAAGAGATGGAGGAAGAGGAGGAGGAGGGAGGGTAGCCACTGGATTTAGAGAGGATGTTTCTGTGCTGACTTGTCCCAACGTTTGGCTTTGATGTGAGAGTGAGGCCCATGTTAAAATGAGACACCTCAACATCTTCCTCTGGAGTGTTTGGCTGTTTTTGTCTTTCTCTGTCAGAATAATTCTCTACGTGGCCGTGACCTGTACTGACCGCCAACCCGGAAGCCACGGCGGAGGAATGGTTGGGTGGGTGTATGTTTCCATAGGTGTGCCCTACTGTAACCACGTCATGTGAGAATACATGACCCATCCTGGCTCCACCTCCCAGCACCCCCATTCCAATACTCAACTGGCAGACTTCCCTTTCTACCTCCATCTCTTCCCGTCGCTCCCTCTCTTCTCGCTCTCTCTCCCGCTCTCTCTCTTTTGCCCTCCCACCATCTAGATGTGACACTTCCCAGGGAGGGGTGAGCAGCCTCAGGCTCTGTCGGGACACCCACACAGCCTGACCGTTTGCTTTTCTTTTCTCTTCCTCACCTCCACCTGGCGCCGCTTTGTCTTCACTTAAAAGCACCTGGTAAGGAAAGGAGACACCGGGGTGAGGGTCCACCTGAGCAACAATCCCTTCTCTGTATAGGAGAGGACCCCCTTCCTCTCCACTGAACGGCACACACACTTGGGTCCCGACGGCCACCGGTGCCATTCCAGGTGGGGGCGCATCCAGAATGAGCTCCACGGTGTTCTCAGCTCCTGAGGTCGAGGCCATGACAGTTCCACCATGAAAGGGGTATTTAATGAGGGTCTCCTCTCCTTGAAGCTGGACTTCAACAGAGCCTCCACTCACACATCGCACCACACCTTGTCTAAACACATTCGACGGGAGACACAAGTCTCTACTGCCTGCGGCCTGAGGCCCACTCGCCGTGATCCTCTTTCTCTGACGAGCTAGGACTCTCTGGTTCTTCATGCCTTTCGCCAGAGCTTCGGCCAACCCCTCTGACAGAGCAGCCTCTTTATGGAGCGAGTTGTGTTGAGGAGCTGGGATGTGGGAGTTCTTCTGCTGCGGACTTGGTCCTGTCGTTTCCGTCAGGTCCAGGTCGGCTGAGTGCTCGCTGGCTGTGTCAGTGGAGGACGAGCGCACAGAGTTTGGGGGCCCCTCCAGATCATGTTCTCCAGATGGGGACTCTTTTTCCTGGGAATCTGCTGTCCTGAGGGGTTTAACCTCCATGGAGACAAAATGATTTGCTCCTTTGGGAGCTTTACTATCCACAACCAGCAGTGAGGACTGATTACCTGAGCAATTATTACTTCTGCTATTACTGCTATTGATAAAAGTACTATGGGTCCCTGCACAATTGTTACTAATGTTAGTCACACTTTTACTACCATTTGTAGTGTTAGTATTACTAATACTAAAATTTATGCTTTTATTAATACTATTACTAATGCTGTTACTACTCTTGAAATTATTGTTGGGCGTATTTTTGCAGTCACTAATCTTGCTGTTGCAGTAACTGTTATTAATGAGTGCAGGGCTGGAGGTAGGAATGGTAGTCATGATACTTGCATTATTAGAAAAATGCTCATATGTGTATTTTTTTTTGGGAACGCGAGCCTTAAACGTGGCCGTTTTCCTGCTAGAAACCGAGGCTAAACTGGGGCTGTGATTAGTGATTGGTGGGAGGGTGGGCGTGGATTGTGGCACTGGGGCAGATGTAGGAGATGCTACAGTGTCAGAAGCAATGTTTCCATTAGTGTCAGCTAGTTTTTCCCTCTCTGCCTTCTCTTCATCCTCTTTTCTCTTATTCTCGTGCGACCCCACAGGTTTCCTCTGTTCGGCAGGCTCCTCCTTCATCACTGTTTTGCTGTTTGTGATCAGCTCCTCGTTTGAGCTGGCGGCGGTGGGCGGAGCCTGTTTGCGTTTGGAAAGAGTGTTGGTTGTGTGCTGTGTGGTTTTGGCAGTCACCTCCTTCTTGACCTTTTTGGAGTCTTTCTCAGGGAGAAGCTGGGCGGCCCCTCTCCTCTTGCCTCCTCTGCCTCTCGTCATTGGGGGTGAACGCCCCCTGTGCTTCTTTATCGGCCTCATCTCTTCTTCAATGTTCACAAAGTGCTGCGGAATCTGTGGTGCTCCTTGTTTCTCTCTTCTAAGGCACTCTTATTTAAACTGTGGTCCTCCTCCACTTTTATCCTCTTTTTTATTTCCTCTTCTTCACCTTTAGGTAGTCTGGAAAGAAAGAGAGAAGCAGGGGACAGGTGGTCATTTAGTTTCCTCATGATCAACAATTGCCGTAAACAAAAATGACGTCATAGCTGGAAGTGTGCTACAGTGCACTGCCTGACATGTGAAGAATGGTCTTCTTGCAACACAACACCATGATTCACTGTGTCGTGCATTGATGCATGTATCGCTCTGTGCATTTAGCTTTGACCGACAAATCTACATATTCAGAACGTCCTGTTTTTTAACGTTACCGGTGCCACTATGTTGAAGATTAATACAATAATTTTGTTTGTTTACTTACTATAAAAACAATATTATTGTAAAACTCCTTTGAAAATCTTCACAAAATTGGATAGATGTTTTTAAATGTACGAATGAACGAAAAAAAGAAAGAAAGAAAGAAAGAAAGAAAACAAGCTCATAGTATAGGCCGTCTTGATTTCTCCACTGTATTCCCTCAAGCTGCTTTGACGTGCGACAGAGGAGCTTTTCTCACACTTTGCATGATAGACTCCATCATCTGGGAGTGAACGCTGCATTTATTTTGACTTCCGTCAGAGGGAGAAAAGGCAGGCCCGGTCTGAGGTCACTCCACAACACCAGAGAGAGAAAAAGAGACGGAGGTGGTGCACACTCGCACTGCTGTTTGGATGCTTGTTCAGGGAGACCGTTCTTGTGTAGTCACTGGGAATTTCCACAGTCATTCTGGCGCTCGCTGGCTCGATCGCACTCTTTCTCCATGTCTCAGTCTTTCAGTCGTCTTTTGTCAATGTCACACTGATACTCACTCTCTCTTACACACACACACACACACACACACAAAATATGTAATTGGAATAATCTGCCGTGGCAAGATATGCCCAAAATGAGAGAAATTAAAAGGCTGGCACAGGATCAGGCACACTCACTGATGCAAGATTACAGGCTAAATACAATGGCGCACACACACACACACACACACACACACACACACACACACACACACACACACACACACACACACACACACACACACACACACACACACACACACACACACACACACATACACACAAACACACACAAGGTGACCTTGTTGTTAACTGTTTGTTTGCTGTAACAAGCGATATTCAATGTAGATGTGTAATGCACCAGTTACAGTTCCCGCAGAGCAGAGACGCATCTCTTACTGGGTGTGATGACAAACAAACCGACTGTTTCACACACTCTTCATTCAGACAGCTTATTGACCTCTAACCCCAAAACACAACATTTACTGTTGCATTTTTTTGGGTTGTTCTTCTATTATTTCACTACTCCATATGGTCAACATACTGGCCATGCACAATGGCAACCTATATTTGTCTTGATCGTGTTCATGCTACATTATTCGGATGTTTGTTGTTTGGTTGCAGTCGGTCCATGAGAGCAGTTTCACGCCTGAGCTTCAGCCGCTGCATTGTAACCGTGATGCTTCTCGCAGAAGAAAACCTTTATAAACACCACCCAGTCAGTATTTATGCATATTTAACGCCACTAACAAAACTGATGCTAAACTAAGCAGAAGGTGAAACACCTCAGCTTCCATACGTGTGAACATATTGAGCAGATGAAATGTTTTTAGACGTCTTACAAAAATTAAAAAAAAAAAAAAAAAAAGTACTTGGTCTTCAAAAGCCTCCATATGACATTAATCTCCAAAAGGAAGTATTTTTACACTGAAAATATTTTGCACGCAATTAACAGGATAATAAAGACTGATCATCATTGTTTAACGAGACAATGAGAAAAGCTTTAGCAGTTTGAAATTAATACCAGTAAATTAATTTCATGAAGAATAAATACTGCAATTTAGAAATCAGGGACTGAAGAATTGGGAATATTGTGTGTGCAGACTTTTTTTCCGGAGTCCATTTGGAGCAAATGCAGTACACAGCTCTCCCAATTCCAATAGATGTAGATAGTTTAGTAAACTTGATGTGCAACCTGTCCGTTGTGGATGACACATATGAGAAAGAAGTGCTGCTGCAGGAATGTATCTCCTCGCAATAAAAGGCCAAACAGCCCTTCATTAGAGCCGCTGCTCTGGCTCCGGACTGTGAGTGTCGGTCCCGTTTAGTTCCTCTCTAGCACTGGAAAAAGACAGGAAGGGAGTCAGGGCCACACGGCTGACTGACTGGGAGGTTGACTAAATGACTAGCGAGGATCTGATCTTTGCTTAGAAAAATGCATTTGGTCATGCTCACGGCCTCCCAAAATGGTTGCGGCTTTGGCTGATAAGCTGGCGGCAGGCATGCGTGTTTATTCACATTCTTTAACTTTGAAGGTACTGGACAGCACAACAGATCATGTGCACAAACATGCCGATAACAGAGGACTCTCGGGGGAAAAGGCACAGGCCCATCTTTCATTTCTGATAAAGTTTGTAAACTAGTGCAAAAAAATAAATAAAAAAATAAAAAAATAAGACTGAACGTGAAAAGAGCTTTTTTTTTTTTTTAACATATATGAATTTGTACACAAACAATCTATAAGTCTTGTGTTGCTACAAAGTTGATAACGATTTCACAAGTATTAATCTTTCTCCAAAAGATCAAAAGCATTACACACACTGTGTGCTCGACAAGCATCCCCCGGAATTGAAAATAACTGCAGACCTTTAACTCTTAGTGTTTGTTAGATACAATTCAAAATGCCACGAGCGAGGCTTAATCTAAATCTCTCCCGAGTGTAGTTTTAGTGCATAAATGCTTTATAAAACTCGAACTTCGAAGCAAAACTATGACATTGAATAATCCTGATTGTCCTCGGGGCTGAGTCATAATTTAGGCAATTGAAGACGTCCACACCTTCCAGCAGGTTGGAGTGAGATATTTGCTGATCTGATCTAAAGCCACTGTTAATCTTGAGCCGACAGATAATCAACGTGTCCACTGCGCTGGACTGGACTCCCCCTTATACAGCAGAAAGATGCTGTTTTGTCCAATAAACATTCAGGAGCGTGCAATGTAACCCTCCTTCAGCACGGCAACAACAAACTTTATATACAAACCAAATGCTCCCTGTGGAATTTAACAGTGCAGTCATGCATACGCGCTTAAAATCTCCCTTGGACCTACATAGTGTCACACACTCACGCATGCAAACCGTCATGCGGAGGAGCTCACAGTCTGAACTTTGAATACATTTAAATCTAAAAATAAAATAACACAACAGTTGTTTTATTTTAAGTTGGGAATATTTCAAACACAGGGCATATTCCTGGTGGATGTCAGTTTTCAAATACTGCATTAAAATCTCATCTTAGTGTCTGACTAACAAGAAGACAATGTTGTCCAGTGTTTATTACTAAACTATACAGCCCTAATAAACCACGTCGATGCCAGTTTATTCATTTGGGCGTACAGAATTCAGCCTATGCCCCACCGCAACATGGCACAGGAGGAGAGTGTGTGTGTCTGTGAGAGGAACGTACAGGCATTTCAGCTACACAAAGCATCCGACTGTACACGGCTTTCTTGAGGTTGTGTCTACCTTGTTCATCGTTGTATTTGCACCATATGTCAGCGCAAGTGTGTACGTGGTCACCAAGCACACACACACACACATACACATAAAACTGCAGCTCATCCCTCTCCTAAAAGCATTTTATGGGTGTCTGACTGGGCGCAGGGGCTGCAGTGACAAGGACAGGGGATGGAGAAAGAAAGAACATGCGATGGAAAAACAGAAGAAGACACGTAGCAGACGGGCCACGGTGATGGCAGAGCCTACCGTGGCCCTCGTGCTCTTCACTGTGGCAGGGCAGTTTTGCCCTTAACTGGGTCACCAGGGAACACACTCACAGATGAAACAGCAAAAAAAGAAATAAATAAAAGAACATGCTCCCTGCGACACACATTTGGCTTTACGTGCTGATGATGAGGGAGTGGGAAGTGAGTGTACAGACAACATGACACAAATAAAAGAAACCATGTTGTTCGGGGGGGTTTTCGATGGAGGAAGACTGCGAGCTGTGAGGTGCATCAGTGGGCTTGTTTTGGAGAGCATTTATTGTGACGTAGTACTGGCAGCAGTTTAGTGAATGGCAACGTCTGAGTGTAGATATTATATCAATAAAAATCATTTAAAAAAGATAACACCCGAGCCCTGAAATCTGTCCTTTTCTACCTCATATTGATAGCGAGGTTGTAGCACAGATCAGAGGCGACGGTTCCTGTTTGGGACCAAGTGGCAGAACTGCCAATGCCACATCAATGACCAAACTGCTCAACGAGCTACGTGAAGATGCATAACTTCACCATCAGGACCACACAAAATGCAATGATGAGGTGATGTGAGGAATGCACGGCTCTGTGGGAATCTGCAGGACAGATGAGGACAAGTTTAAACATGAAATCACAGACGTATTTAACAAAATTGTTGGAAAAAAAATTGCTCTGTCAGGGATGTCAAAGGGTGCATCCACTGCAGAAAAAAAAAGAAAAAGTGGAGAGAACTCGGGCTGCGTCCCCGGCATCTTTGCACTGATGTGTGTGAGTACTACGAGAGGCGATACACAATGTCAAAGGAGTCTGATGACTCCAGGCAGTCAGGCGGTCTGCTGTGCAGCGCGGTAACAAAACACAAACAAGTGACGTTTATCACACATCGAGACAGGGCCTATTTTCCTTCACCGATAGAACAATGTTTGGCATGCCAATACTTTTATTTATTTTTATTTTTTTAACAATACCTGGAGTACACACGTAGTCTCTCCAGAGAGGATTCCTCTGGTGGAGCCGTGATTTGTGAGAAACTTATACTAAAGCTGGGATCCTTCTCTACGTGTTGGTGTTTCGCTCTAGTAAGCAGCTCAGTATCGTTAGTAGTAGTGCTGCTTGTAGTAGTCGTAGTACGCAACCATGGCAGACTACCACATAATAACACTGTAAGAAAAAAACACACAAAAAAAAAAAAAAAAAAAAAAAAAAAAATCGTCAAGTACGAAGAGGAAAAAGGAAAAAGTAGTCCACACCGAGCATAAAAATTTAAGACAATCCGACGGGGGGCTGGTGCTTTTTTTGAGGGCCGTCTGTTGGACTGCGGTAAAACATTTGAGAAAGTTTTCACCCTGCTGTTACACTCCCACCCCTCCCCTCTCCCTCGCTTCTTCCTCGGCTTGGTGTCACTCCATTTCTTCGGACGGTCTCGGAACAAACCGACGGACCGACCGACCGACCGACAGCAAGCTTCTCCCGCGAACTCACTCCTCTCGAAAAAGACGGAGAATTAAATGTCAGTTTAAGCTCCGCTCTGGCACACCAACTAAGTTGCAACTTACCACAAGCAGAGGTTTTCTCCTCTCCTGGAAAAGATTTATCGTCCTATTCCGCCAGCGAGGAGGCTCGCGCAACTCTCGGTAACGTCCCCCGGCTGTCGTCTTTCGCCAGCGTGCAGTTCGGACTCGCACTTTACTTTTCCTCTGCAAAACATGTCTTTCCCCCTCAGAAACTCAAACAAGGATGTAAAAAACTATCGGTCTTCTTTTCCACTACAGTCACAAAATGGTGAATGAACCACTAACAGCTGGGCAAACCGACCAATGAGAGGTCGCTGACAGGTACAGTAGCCAATCAGCGCCCGCGCCACAGAGCAGGGGGCGTGGCAGCCTGTCAAAGTCCTCCTGACGGACGGGGAGCTGCAGCCAATCACCGCAGGGCTGCTGAAGCAGACCGGTGTGCTGTCCCAAACTTTACAGTATCCAATGAGAGCTCTGGGAACCATAGGAACAGCACGAGGGAGGGCCAAGGGGCGGGATCAGAAAACTGTCAGCCAATAGAAAGGCACACATGCCCCCTCCCCTTCTGAAGAGGAGTATGTTTACCATAATTGACAGCACAAGTGCCATCCTTCACAAGAAGGCGACGACAATGCATCAAAACCTTCTGCTTGCAAGTTGGTGCAACTAGAATCAAAACATCATGCGAATCCATATTGTTGCAGGATGCATTTCATAAGGGCTGTTCGGCTGATGATTAAAAGCACAGAATACCAGCAACTGCACAGGAAAATTAGGACAATTTAAGATAGTTAAGTTTTTAAGCTCGTTAACGTCCGTGTGGTACAACCCGACGCATCGGTTCCCCTTTGCAAAACGCTCTCTTTCCCTCTCCCTTTTCTCTCAGCAACAGACGCTCGCTTTCACGGCTCCCAGCCAATCAGAGCGGAGCATCGCCCTGGCGCTGACGTATATAGTATCCCGGCCCCGCCTACTCCATTGAAGTGAACGGGAGCCGTCTCCGCTGACGTTACTCCACCGCCAGGCGATTGGGCAGGTGTGGGACGTCTCGAGACCAATAGGCACGCGCGGCGGTGATGTCACCACGAGTGTTGCCACCAGCTGGATGGAGGGGGCGTGGCCTGTCGTAAACTCGGCTAACCCCGCGTTTGCAACTTGCAGGCAGCGGCGGACCTGTGTGGTGTGTGCGTGTGTGTGTATATGTGTGTGTGTTTGCTGACTACTGACTCAAAGATGCTGGGGATGACTGAACGTGCATGATACGAGCACAGCTGCACGTGTGGACTCATCGATATATCACATGTGCAGAGTGACCTTTAATCTCAGCGCACACTTCAGGGAAAAGGACGCTGCCTTCGAGAAGATGTAGCGCCATAATAGTAAACATTACATAACCGCATGCTCTGTGTGTAGTAGGAGACCAGACTCATGCTGAGACAGGACTCATCAAATGTCAGCAGAGGCAGCGCCCCCTCTCGGTGTGATCCGATGCTCGGCGTTTCCCTCCAGCTCAGGGATGGAGGAGAGATGTGTATGGTGTAGAACTAAAAACAGAACAAAGTCGTGATTGGCTGAGGGAGATGTAGATTTTGTAACACTGTTAGTCGTTTATGAGTGCATTTGTGCACGTATATGAATGCATGTAAGAAAGGATCAGAGAAGACTGGGCGCTGATTAACTGTTGATGTAGAGTGACATCGAGTGGTGAAATAGAGGCACTGCAACCGGTGACCAAAAGATTGAAATGTACCGTGGAGCAGTAGTTTGTATTAATTTTTCTGTAGATGTTTTTGACACAGCTATTAAATCCAGATATGTTAGAATGGGAAGATGCTGAAAATATGTGAAAATATCACCAGTTGTAATCCTGGATGAAGATTCATGTGTGGATTTACATGTTTTCTCTGTGTGTTCTTTCCCTAAGTACTTTGGCTTGTTCTCACAATCCAAACCACTGAAGTTAATTTGGATTTTGTCACCAAAAATGTATCACAGTATAAAGTTCCAGAAATATTTGAAATCTTACCAGCTGCAGTTTTTCTTTTAATATGGGCAAAAGTCTGCAACCCTTATGAAGTTAATGCTGCATTATTGACCTCTGACGCAGCGTTCCGCTTTGTGTTGTATTCACTGCTCTAACTGAACCAGTGTCTATCCCAGTTAATAAAATAAGTAAGTGAATGTATCTTTGGAACTTTTGCACTTTGCAGGATCAGCTTGCAAAACAGATTAGAACTTCAGCTTTCAGAAATCCAGATTTAAGTCCCTGTTACAGATGATCGGTTTTCAAAATTTGTAAGAATGAGAGCGGGGCGCACACTGTATTCACACAATTTAAAAAGAATGACAGACCCCCTCTTGTCCCTATAAAGAAGTTTCATATTGAACCATAAATCTGTTACATTATCATCTAAAATAAAACAACCCATAATGCACCAAAAACAATAGATTTTTGCTAATCTCTCTTTACGCCAAGAGTGATATTCTTACTGTGAATGAGAAGAATGCTATCTTCCCATCAATGGAAAGTGTAATGTTTAAGTGTATGTTGTTTGTTTGTTTGTCAACAGGACGGCAGAAAAGGGTACTGATTTGTTATTTTATGACACCTGCTGCAAGGAGGTAGCAGGATGAGTAAAGAACACAAACTGGAGGAGATCCAACCTGTAAAGGAAAACTGAGAACGCTCTCTCAAAATATTTTCTATGGCAAGATATACTATTAAAACAACAACATCACTCCATTTTCTGGAAAACAATACACCCATGCATACAAAAGCTATTGAGGCTGCAAGACTATTATCCTCCGGAGAAGTCTGTGCACACTGAGAGTCCCTTTACTTTTATTGTGCTATATAAATTATTACAAAGGAAGACAAGATAAATAAAGAAGTGGATATAGACATAAGCAGCAATGACAGTTTGGTAGCACATAAACATTTTAACAGGCTGAACTGTCCAACAACACAAGCACAAAGGTTTTTCGCCGCCGAGCGTGTGCACAACTTCCTCGTCCTCTCTTCCAAAGGGATTATTAAATGTATGTTAGAACTACTGATTTAACATAAAATGCTCGCTGACCGATTGTAAATTGAGGTTTCTGAACCAGAACGCATGAATTTGGTTATTTCAACCTTAATTTAGTTCATTTAGTTTTACAATACTTAATAGTAGCAGTGGGGGCTGGAGGTACTGCAGTATTGCACATCACTCAAACAGAACGGCTTCACTTTCCGCTGCATTCCATCTGAGTGTTATGCAATAGTTTTACCTATCTATGTATTTTTCGTATGTATTTTGTTCGTGTTCTTATTTTGAATTGTACATCCTTTGCCTATTTTGAATTTTTTTTCATCATGTTTACCTGTATGCATATGAGACAAATAAAATTAAATCTTATCTAATCAATTACCATTAATATTCAGTACATCTTTATATCATTATTTCTGGAAACTATCACAGGTCAGTCAGGGATCACGTGTGGTCTACCAGCCGCCAATCGCCCACGGCTGCCTTTAACTGACCTTAGATGAAAGAGTGTGTGTGTTTGTGTTTTGCTATGTGATGGACTGACAGCCTGTCCAGGGCGTTTCATTCATTCTGCTCATTGTCAGTCTAGATCGGCTTAAGACCCCCACAACCTTAAGTTAAACATCAGAATGACGGTCCTGGTTCTTTATGTTAATACAGTTTGTCTTGTGAACCGTAACATATCTGTGCCTGCTTTATTCACACAATGCTATCCTTCAGGTATAATAATCTCTTGTTAAATTCTGGAGCCTCACAACGCTTTATTTGTGCTTCTAATAAATGTAAAAGGTCACTAAGCGGGTCTTCCTTAGAAACCTTTATGCACATCCAATGGGTTTCTGTGGAGATACATACGCAGGTTTGCTTAGTTGTCATGGAGATACCTCGAGGTGTCCTCATGTTACTCGCTGTCAGTCTGATTGTCTGTTGAAAGAAAAAAAAACCAGGAGAAGTGGACCTTGAGTTTTGTTTAATTCCCACTTGCTATATTTGCACTCTTTCTATGTCTCTCATGTTTTCAACTGTATTCAATAGCCGATCTTGAAGGACGAGTAACTTCCCATCTTATCATCTTTGCTCGTAGTTTTTCTTCTCTTTTGCTCGCAGGCGACACAATCTCTTTAGCAAGCACC
>OMNM01034718.1:0-10819 GCA_900302745.1 Parablennius parvicornis | reverse complement strand
TCAATGGGACCTCCCAGATTACAAAATCAGACCCCCATGTTTACAAAGCGTGGAACAAGAGGAGGATTAAGGAAATCAGTTTAGGAAACAACAACCGTCACCACATTAGTGTTGCTGCCAGAATAATTCCCCCGTCTTCAGCGGGTTGCCCGACAGGCAGGATGGAAGTAAAATCCTTCACTCACTTTTTTTTATTTTTTATCTTGTTTGTGTGAGAGCTGCAGATTATCTTCAGCAAGCACAAGTCTGGCCTTTTGGTAGCCAAGAGGCAGCAGAGGAGAGCTGCGTTTCGAGCCTCACCTCTTCCACAGATAGACATCAGAACGTTTTAATTGGCTCTGAGGAAAAGTTAGGCTTGATCGCTGGAACAATTGGGGGAACAGCCTGATTTACGCACTGGGTCCTAAGTGTCAAGAATGGTGGGAGGAAAGCTTCTTGTACGAAGGTGAAACATTCCAGGCTCCTCTCAATGAGGAGCGGTGCACGGACAACCCGTCCACAAAAATGCAACCCTGGACATCTCGTCCATAACTAATTTTTTCAGCAATACTGGTTTGAAGGATTTCAAAGTATATTTGACACATTTGGATGGCTTATTAAGTATATTTGACACAAAACATATATAAAGATAAAGATATATATCTCATTATGAAGCAGCCTTTATTGCATATCACAGTCAATATATATAAAAATGTACAGGTCTACAATAATCACAGTACTGTAAATGTATCAGTACTACGCAGTCTGCCTAGATATTGGGCTGGCCACCACAAAGGTTGTGTCTGATGCCACGCAGAAAATCGGGGAGTGTTTTCCTGCAAGCCTTATAGATAATTCTCAAGAAACAAAGCCATATGATACTATTTTGGATATAATGGACATACTGTATGCTAGATATGTAAAAGTATATTGTTAGGATGTATATTGTAAGTTGTCCTACAATCATGAGAAGCCTGGAATGTTTCCCTCATGTGTATGCATGACTTTTTACCACAATAACTGTAAATGAACATGAGTGTGATTGTCTATGCTAACTAGTGCACCCTGCTTATACCCACTGTCACGTCCAATAGGAGCCAATGCCCCGTGCTCCTCAGTTAAATATAGCGCGTATAGAATGTGTCTGGATGGATGGAGGATATCTGAGGTGCGCTGCTTTGGTATGCAATCTACCGAATCAGACTGTAGAGGGAATCAGAGAACGGGGGCTGTAGTCTCGGAGACGTGGGCTCGGAGGAGACTCGGAGTTTAGAGGCAAAGCCCTTTTGAAAGATCGGAGCATGTGGGAGCAGGCAGTAAGCGGGCGCTGAGCTGCTGAGAGCCGGGCTTTGACTCTGATATCTATCTGTCACTCCCCAAGGATGTTAGCAGTGTGAAGCGGAAGGTGGCAGGAGGGAGGTATCACTGTGAATGAGGGGCAGCAGCAGGGACAATTCTACCTGACTGGAGATCACAATCTGAGGACACACACACACATGCAAAGGTGCACTCACGCAGCACAGACAAAAGTGACAAAATATCAGTGAGTAAAAGTGACAGACAGGCGGCGTATCTGAATCAGACAAGAGCCCATTGTGGAGAGGAAACAAAAAAAATCCGCTCAGACAGGCCGGGCTGACCTGCACCCTTTGTCACTCATTCTCATCAGCCAGGAGAGACTGACAGATACACTTGAATATCAGCTCCTCGCTCTTGTTCTTTCACACATAAACTTCCCTGCCCTTTACACCTCTGGCACCCCGTTCTCTGCCAGTTATTCATATCCCAGCCCGCCTCGGTTGAGCCACCGGCCCCCCAGGGGCACCACTCTCGCAGGAGTTCACCAACAGGAGAACAGAGGGCTTCTGGATATCCTCACCCAGACTATAAATATCTCATCAGCACCAGACGTGGTGTCATTCTATTCACATCAAATTAACCAATCAGGATGGACATGTCCCCTGAAATCTCTGCTCGTCAACTCAAGTGTGATGTCCTAATGACTGCCTAGCCGTCGATACAGGTCCACATAACAGCGGGCCTTGGGGGGGTGACAATTAGGGAGAGTCGGAGATGTTTTCCCTGATAAATGTTGTCACTGCTGGTATTGGTACTAATAAGCTGTAATTTGCCGTCGTAGACTCTGATGACACACACTGTAGCAGCGCAACTGTAGACAGATGGGCCAGTCCTACAAGCCTTTACATTAAAGTGACACAAATGCTTTCATTAGCTCAGAGAGATGGGAGACACAAATATGTATGTTGTCTTTATGAGATCAGGGCCCGGTAACACACTGAAAATCCACCGAATGTGCAGCGGTGTGCAGCAGGAGGAATGCAGATTTCATTTTCCAGTCCCAACAGAGATTTTTTGAGATCATTACAGGACGCGTGAAAAACAGTATACAAAATCTGGAGCCACAATTTGATCAAAGTTGTAGCATCACTCTGAAATCGACTATCTTGATGAAGATTAAGCAGTTGTTACAAGAAAGATAATGTTTTATATATAGTTTTCTTTTTAGGAGGTAAATGCTATAATTGATGAGAGGTGTTTAACCTTTTTAGTTAAATAGCTTATTTTAGTCTTTTAGCTTCTATGCCCAAGCAGCCAACTCCCCAATGTGCAATAACCCCAAATCCCTTCAATCTGACTTGTACTGTGTATTTTTGTAGACATTGGAAACCATTAAAAATTGTAATTACTATCAATCAGAAGACTTTCTTCATTCAGTCACAATTTTAAGTGCAAAATGAAAGAATGGATTCATTCCAAAATTAAAAATAATACAATATGAACCCAAGTACTATTAGTTTTACCACAAATAAGATGGATTATAACACATAGCAGTGTTCCCTTCACACATTAGCAGGAAAGTGTTTTCTTAGAAATTCCAATTTAAAAATGGAAACAATCAACTTCCAGGTCATTAATGTCTTATTTATTTCCTTATAGCAGAATACTTCACCTGAGAGACTTGAACCAGGATCATAACACCAAACATTATCGCAGACAGAACAAAAAGACGTAAACAAAGGTCAAGTCATGTCATTCATAACTGCGCCTTCAGTTCAGGGTATTTTTTGCAGAATTTTCAATGCAATTCACTTGCTGCAATGTGGTGGCCATTTTTCTATAGACAAAGGTCACAGCGATTAAAATGACAGCTACATGAGCTCGACGCTGTTGTTAAACGCTGCATCTTTAGCTGGGCACAAATACTCCACAGCAACATTCACACAGTAACAATTTTCAAATAAAGTGGAAAACTTGCATTGCGTTTTAGGCGTCCATTCACCAGACAACGGTGCTCGGAGCCACTGAAGAAGCACATTTCAGACATTGTAATCAGTGAATAAGTTATCTTGTGGTCCAGTTGTGACACTTAATTTCACACAAGTCTGTATTTTTGCAAAAAGCTGGATGGTGACCTTATTTGACCAGTGCTCTATTATTTTGCTGCGATTGCCGAAAAATAATTTGTTATTTATCAACCAGTACACTTTTCCACAATAGAATTACAACTATATTCAAAAGTCAAAAGCCTTTCCTGTTAATTTACAAAAAAAGGCTGTCTGATCTGCTGGTCAGGTTATTTCATATCTGAAAATCAACATAACTCTAATTCCAATGGTGAGAAAATAAAAAGAAGTTGGAAGGCTGGACTTCCTATGCAACATTCATGGGTGGCTGTCTTCCATCAAGCGAGCCCTTTCCTTGCCGGGCTTCAAGCAGAGCGATCGGATGAAAAATGGGAGGCCGCGGAGACAAATCATCATGAAAACACAGGTGGCGTGAGGCTGCGCCGTGCTGTCTGATGTGAGGGTGAGTGACGGCTACCAGTAGAGCAGGGTTGACTCAACCCATCAGCAGATGCGACACCGGCGCCGGTCTGCAAAACCAGCCGACGTTCAGGATGAACAACCGAGCAGGAGCCTCCCAAGACCACTCTCCATCTCCCCCTCCCCCAAAATATTTATCCCCCATAAGTCACCGTTCATCCAGAACGGAGGGGGGAGGAATAACATGTTGTTGGTGTTATTGTGGAGAAGTGGTGTCAACATAAACTGTGTGAAAACACTTCAATAATTACCCTGATTTGAGAAGCCTTGTTAGGCCGTCGAGGCTCACGCAGTGATGCCGTGGTTAGTGTTCCCACCTCATGGTGAGAATACCCACAGTTTGTGTTTGCATGTTCTCCTTCTAAGTGCATGAGTTTCCGCGAATATACTGAATATAGCGAATATGCACGAATTTGAATTTCAAATTGGTGGAAGAATTGCCATCCCTGAAAAAACACACAACAGCACCAACTAATGGCTGAACATGCAAACTACATTGTTTTCAGTGCTTCTGCCAGTTCTGTGTGACTCGTTTGGTACATGGTGTCATGTGAATGTGAAAATTTTCTTCAATGAAAAAGCAAAAATGATGCGTCTTTCACTTGAAATGTGTAAACGGGGATTAAAATACCATCGAGTGCGAATATGAATGTTTGTTTGCTTTCCCCTGTGATGGACCGGTGACCTATCCAAGGTCTACCTTTCCTTTAAAGGATTGGCTCCAGCCGCTGAGACGTTAAGTTGGATAAAGTGAGAATACAATATGAATGGAAAAGGCAGACATCTGACAGCGATTCATTTCATCACAGACTTATTCATACATGACAATCGGACGCCGGGGCATGTGGGATAAATGGGTCATTACTTTGAAGTGATTGTGCATTTGGGGAAAATTTAGTGGATTTGCATTTACCATCTCACTGACTCTCATTTCTATAAGAGGTGCAAAAAAAATACAAAAATTGCATTCAGCTATCCACAGCAAAACAGAAAATGAGTTGAAATGAGTTGACTCGCGTGTCACACAGAATAATATGTGACGACTGCGGCTGCTGTTGTGCTTTCGTTAAGCTCACAACTCAGCGTTTACGCCTGCCATTGAGAGAGACTGGCAAAAGGAGCCTAAGCGTGGCTAAGTCTACTGTATCTCTTTCCTCCTCATATCATCTCTGTGAAGTGACCAAAATCTATCCTCTATGCCCCGTACCAAGGCAAGGTCTTCAATTTAATTCCCCATCTGTGGCAAGCTTGAAATATTATCCGAGAAATGAGATCCGTGACCCTGAATACAGAGTGTGGAGCAGCAGAGGGAACGTGATGGAGACATGGCCTGATTCTATGGCAAAGAGGCATGCCTTAGTGTTGGGAAGAGGCCTGCGTCTCCTCCCCAAGTGGCATGGCTAAATATTTGCCCTCCTCCTCTTGGCTGTCTAGACACATCCACTCAGCCCCCTTTTCCCCTTCACTCCTCTGTTTTCGCTCAGAAGCGGCGAGAGCTGGCACGGTCAGCCAGGCAGGGCGCCAAACCCACGACAAAAAGTTTCTCCGCGCTGCCAGAGGTCACGCAAGTTCACCAACCTGGAAAGAATGGGCTCCGCATTTTTAAAACCTCTGGGCTGTCATTTGGGGAGTCACACACACCCCGAGCGAGGGGGGAAAGAGAAAAAAACGCTGTCAAATGGTCTTTGTGCTTCCCAATGATTTGGAGAAAGGAAACCTCAGAACTCGACGAGCGGTCTCGGCGGACATCTCTGACTGAGTGTTCCATATTCATTACCTTTTCTTTTTTTTCCCACACTCACATGACCAGGATATAATTGCCTACAATTCAGACTAAAATGAGCGGAGTGAAAGCGCCGCGCCTCCTGAGAGGGTGATGTGTGAAGTCCACCACCAGCACACTCAACCTGATAGACGCATAACTACTAATAAGAGCCCTCATTACACATAACCAGATTATTCCCCCAGCTATCGGCGCAAGCTAATTTTTCTCCTCCAAAGACACCGGCGCTCGCTGGGCTCTTAACAAAATGATGAACCAGCATGCACAACTGCCAGGTAGCATCTCGAATCTAAGACGTCCTCTGTGTATCGCTTCACAAGTCAAGCAAAACATTTCCAGCATAATGACTGGTCCCTTCCTAATCCATCAGAGATGAGGACGCTCATTAAACTCCAGTCTCAAAATGAGGAACTTCAGATTGAATACTCAAATAATGCAGCCGTCTCAGAATGAGAACAGTTTTGAAACAAATGCATAACTCCAGGTTGCAGGGAGATGAAAGTCTGAAATGAATGTATTGCACCTATAAGCTGTATTGAAGTGAGAAATGTGACAAAACATAAAAGTTTAGTCACTGGCAAAGACATTCAGTTTTTTTTTTTTATTTCACACAGTAACCATCAATCATCAACTTGAACTACCAACCCTTTCCTTACTCAATGTAAGCTTTCATTAGGGCTGCACAATATATTGTGATATGATCGCACCCACAATAGGCAAATCACAAAAGACTGACTGAGCAGCGATGAACTATACACTGTTTCAATATATTGATGTCTAGATTATTGACAACGGATCACACATTGATGTCATCGTCACATCATATAGGGCCAAGAGGCCAGACATCAAAAGGATAAAAGTGAATAAATCAAGAAAATGCAACTAAAAACAACAAAGTCAAACTTAATTTATATTGAACAGCACTGATTTTTGTATTTAGTTTGACAAAATATCCAAACACAATCGTACAAGCAAAGAGTCCTTTAGGCCTTTGACGCCACAATGTTTCAAGAGAAAATGCATCGTTTTTGTTTCAGAAAAGTTTTGTGTTTTCACGGCAAAAAGCTGAAAATTATGTATTTTTCATGTTAATTTTTAATTCTCTGGCTTTTAACCATGTTTGAAAATCTGCGCCTGCTTTTATTGTTAACTGTATCTTACTGTTTTATTACCGATTCTTTTATTATAATTACCGCCACCACAGAGGTTATGTTTTTGCCAGGCTTTGTCTGTCTGTTTGTTAGCAGGATCACGCTAAAACTCCTGACGGGATCTTCCTAATAAAATTCAGAAGATGTGTCTTGACCCAACTTGGATTTCATTAAATTTTGAGAATGATCTGGATAACCATCTGGTTACAAAAAAATATAAAAGATCCTGTTTTTCCCTTTTACTTATCATTGAGCCGTTTTCAAAAAATCATATCTCTCCGAGATCATATGTGATTGACTTGTAAAAATTCAGTGATCTGTAGGATGGTCATATCTAGTAGAGTGCAGGTCGGATCCAGAATAAGATCAGGAAAAATTATGGAAGTTAACATTGGAAACCCCATTTCCGAGTTTTAAAAATCATAACTCATAGAATTTTGTTTCGATTCTCTTGAAATTTGACATGTATATCTGGAGGATCATTGCCCTAAATTGTACTAAATTCCGTCTGGATCCGATCCAGATTAACGATGTGGCGGCACTTTGAATTTGCGAAATTGTAACATTGAAAACACCATTTGGCGGAGGTCTTCGCTCTCTAAGTGCTTTTCTAGTTTTTATTTATTTTCATTATTTTTTTCGATTATGTGAAAAACTTTGGCTTCAGCCACAGCTGTTTGTAAAGTGCTATATAAATAAAGCTGACTTGACTTGACTTGGTGTGCAGCAACAGCATTTCTGCCGTTTCCAAGGAGAGAGAGTTGGAATTGTGTTTTCAGTTGCTCCGAGCACTGTCGTCATGTAATTAGACCCCAAAAATACAACTAAAGTTTTAAATTTTCACGTGGAAACATCAGGTAAATAGGGGTTTACTCGTTGATACAAATTAACCTTATGAAGATGGAGATAGCTAAAAAATAATCATTAAAAAAATTGAGATAAAAGCCAGTACTGATCGACTGATCTTCTTTTACAATCTAAGTATAACAGCGTAGACAACTTACACACAGCGCGATCAAAAAAGTTAAGGTGCAAATATTTTGTTGTTAACAGCTGGTAAGGATCCATTATGACAAAGGTTGCAACATGTAGATGTGAGTCGCTTCTCATTGGCCCAAAACTTTCATATCTGTTGTACGGCTGCACACAGCAGCTTTTTTCTTCCCTTCTAGTTTCTTTCATTACATTTACAGTACATGCAAATCTAAAAGTGTGTATTTTAATGAAATACGCATTAGTGTATAAGTTCAATAATCACTTTTTATCATTAGTTCTTGTAAAAACAGAAAACATCGGAAGAGGTCAGCGACAGATACGCAGGTCATTTCTAATGCTTCACCTCCATTCACCTCTACATGCCATTTATATTCCTCGATGTATTCACTTTCTTGTAGTAAGACATTTTTACATTGTGACCCTGAGAATGAAAGCCTCTTCACTAGTAAATTCTACTCCAGTAATCCCTCCAGTAAACACATAAACAAAAGACAACAGGAATTTTGAATACTCCAAAATTATTCTTGTTTAGACGACGCATATGGCTGGACACCAGGAAAGTGGATTAAAACTGTAAAAGGACGGTCGGAAGATTTGATTTCTTTGATATTTTTCTAACTTTGGAAAAAAAGAAACATAAGTTTCAGACGGGATAAACATCCCAATTTCAAGCTGAGCACAGCTGTTGTTCTCCGCGGGAGGATTGCGTTAGTTTGTTGGACGAGGACGAGAGGACGAGAGGACGGATCGCGTCGCTGCTGCTGAGTGACGATCTGCAACTGATGCAAGCATCCGGTTAATTTCGCTGCGCTAGAGAGTCTTAGCTCGCTGTTCTCGTAACTAAATGGCTTCTGTAATTAACACATTATGTGTTCTATTTAAAGAATTTTAAAAATGGCAAAGGCAGATTGCTGTTTGGTTTGGTGCCATTGCTTTTTTTTTTTTTTTTTTTTCTTCCATACAGAGAGTCTGGCTTTCCAATGTACTCGCTGGTTACCAAGCAACTGCTTGCAAAAAGGAAGTTTGATGCTTGAAAACTAAAAAAATAAGTTTTAAAAACACAGACAACATGCTAGTTTAAATAGAATTAGCTGATGTTTTTTGCTGCTTTTGCGGTAAACTAATCAGCGGTTCGCTTTGTTTTAAGCAGATTACAGAGAATTAACAATTTCAATCCAAAAACAAAAAAAAAATTAAGACACCAATAATGTCACACTAATTAAAGTGTGTTTGAATTTAATAAGTAAGTAAATGTGATGAGGCAAACTTGGCAGCCGAGAGTTTATAACCTTGATATTAGGATTCAAAGTCAGGAAGCAATCAGTAATTAATTAATTGCTTAATAATGCACCTGATTGACACATGCTGCTACACTGAGGCTCCTAAAACACTGACAATGCTGTGATTTAGTTATTTTAACATTATTATACTGAGGCCTTGTTTACGCATTTCAGAAAACTTTCATATTTACACGACAACGTTATGAAAATGATGCGTATTTACACAGAAACAGCAGAAACCCTGAAAACGATGCAGTTAGCATCAGTTAGCATGCCAGGCCACAAGCTGCTGCTGCTGTTGGTTCTTTTTGTAATGAAACCTCACGACTATAAAACTACCAAGTCCCAGGAGAACATGGAGTATATCCCCCCCGCCTCCCTTTTTACACAGAGACCAAATAGGATCACTTGGCAGCCGTTTTCCAAACATTTTCAGTGGCTCCAAACACCATCGGCGTGTAAACAGACACCCGATACACGATGAGAGTTTGTGTGTTTTCACTTGTAAAGGCGGCCTTGGTCATTCGTAGGTGTAATGAGGAACACTACAAGTGAAATGACAAAAATAGTCAAATTAGTGAAACCTGTGAGAACGGCGACAACAGCTAAAGGATCTAACACAGCTAACACATTCAAAAATAACTTAAAAAAATTAAAGGTTGAAACTGCTAAAAGAAATATAGAAAAACACGTCTAATGGTCTAAATTGCAATCATGAAACATCAAACATGTTATCCTTATCTTTTCCTTGTTTTCTATTTTTTTAAGATAGAAAAGAAAGGAGTTTATTGTCACGATGAAAAATCTGAACGTCGTTACGGCTCTGTAGGATGTAGGATTGACATTTTGGTCCCCTGGACGTGGAGGAATTCTGCACGTTACTCATCGTCAACATGACTCTGATTAGTTCGAGCTCAGATGAGTGTGTACAACAGTCTGTGCTTAGTTTTAAGGTTTTTTTTTTCCACTTTTTACAAGAACACAGATTATACATGTTGCTCACACTTTTGTGTATATGTCATGAGTCCTTTAGTTATCCCTATTCTAAAGATAAACTATTACGCCTCTGAACTAAATGTATTTGGTCAAAATATGGCAAAAGCTGCTCTTTTGGTCATAAAGGTAACAGAACCCTGGTATTGACCTTTAAAATTAGTTAGATTATCAAGTGAGAGCAAAGTATGTATAAATATACATACACCAAAAAGCAAACACACCTACAACGGCTGCTTCTAATATATGTTGTATACGCCCCCAATAAAAAGCAGCGTGATGTGACAATATCATCAGAATTATTATCTGCACGATTGGAGTAATTATTGGTGGGAAACAGTTCAAGTAGCAGCAGTATCCACCCACCAATCATATCTCACTGGTTTATTCACACTACACTCTGAAATTATGGAAGTTAATCTAAGACTGTAGCACCAAGCATTGTAACATTGACACTAAGTTCACTGGACTCATAATTATCTCCTTCAATACGACAGAATTATGATAAAGGGAATCTTTGAATGTCTGCCCAATCACGTAGGACTAAATTAACTCGCAGCCTGTTTAAACAGAAGTGTTTTAACATGTAGAGATAAAGAAAACTGCTGGAGAGGATGAGGGAACACGCCCGTTACACATGCAGTTTTTTATTGCTTGGCGCTGCCCGGTTGTTCCGGGCTCTGGTTATATTCTGTCACATTAACGCTGGGATAGAGGATATGTTGACAGAGAGAGGACACTGCACATCGAGAACTGTAGGGCTTTTCTGAGGCTGGTGGCGCTGGGACACAA